>PQWD01012903.1:0-102567 GCA_019425675.1 Leucinodes orbonalis | reverse complement strand
TTCCTATCACCTAGTTCTTATTGGGCTAATTTCAATGCAACTGTATGTCAGCGTCACCTCAGGTAGCTACTTAACAATCTACTAAACAGTTAGAATGTGCACTGAGTGAGATCACTCATTCCCGAATTGCCTACCGGCTTGAACTCTCACGTGACTTATTGAATGCTTGTTGTAGCCGTACTTGATTTTTATGTAATGACAGTTTAAAAGCAAAATTGTATTCAATAATTTTATGTCATATATATACAATAAGTCAACGTATGTGTCAAGCGGCTCGGACATTCAAAGGTTGATATTTCTTCGTGATTGCGCATCTAGCAAGTTTAAAGTACAATGCAATAAAGACTTGCATATTCTTCCACTCAGACTTTCCTATGAAGCAGAAGCAATATGAATTTGTCAAAGGAATACGCGGATTCATTTTTGTTGATACTCGTATTAAACGCACCGACAAAGACTGAATTCAAGCAAAGGAATTCATACTGGGTACAAAAGAATGGGAAGAATCCAATTTCATCTCCTGCTAACATTGCTTGCAATACATTTTTATGTTTGATACAACTAATCGTTGATGTACTTTTTATGAACCGTAGAAAGGAACAATACACTACATATTTATTATTTAACGTCCCCACCAAGGGTCACGAGCCTTACCATAAAAGGTGTATAGGCCATAGTCGTCCGCGCGGGCCCAGTGCGGATTGGGCGACTTCACGCAAATCTTTGAATTTATTCGCAGGCGTGCGCAGGTTTCCTCACGATATTTACCTTCACTGTTAGAGCGTCAAATAACGTTCATATATTTCCGAAAATACATTAATACGTGGCGGGATTTAAGAAGACGGTACTATAAGTTGTCAAGGTAGGTACCACCGCAGTGCAGATATCGTCGTGAAGGCTGGAGTGTTATGCACTTGATGTCGGTATTACGACACTGTAGCTAGTAAAATTACCGGGTATAAGAAACCTCTGTTGTCTTTAACGGACACGCAGTATTTAGTAGTTGCAGTAATTTACCGGAAAATATTTTCTCTTCAACCTATCTCAAGTCCATTCGCTGGACATAGTTCTCCCCATTTTGGGCCACAGATATTCTCCCGGTCTTCCGCTTTTCTTATAAAACCTATGTTATTAATTCTTTATAACATTCTATTCAGCTTCTGTCAGGCTGTCAGCGGGACTTACACGATTGACGATCGATTCGTGTAGCGGTTGAGACGTAGACTGCAATAACAAGGGTTTCGGGTTCTATCCCCGGGTAGTACAAACATTTGTATGATGAATACTGTCTGTTTATCATGGTCTGGGTTGCTCTTTCTATGTATAATTGTATATATTAAAAATATGGTTTAACCGTTGTTTAATACCAGAATACCGGCTTCACGGGCTAGATGGGCCGTGTGAATGTCAATGGATATTATATTTTCTATCACGTAACTGATGGCATAAAATCAACTCTGATATAATTTATTTTTATTCTACCTCATGTTCAGAATCAGTCCAACCGTTATAGGTACGAGTGCTCCTGCTACACTGGACACCCCGCAACTCATCAGGAATAATGTGCCCCTGAAATTCTCTGTCATATCTTCGATAGTTTTCTGAAAGTACGTAAAGGACGTTGACTAATTACAATTAATTACTTTTATCAAACGCTAGATAGATATAAATAGAAGAGTAATGAATAATACTATTAACATGGTGGCACAGCATGGAAATAAGTCGTTTTAGGTAAGTAACTACGCGAGTGCCGATATCGTCTCGGAACTACGAGTGTTATGCCACTTTTGTGTGTTTCGGGATGAGAGCACTTGTAGGCTAGCGAAATACCAGGTAAGTAGTCCCACCAAAAACATTCTGTAAAATCTAGCCAAACAAAGGAGCTGCTTGATGATCTCTAAAAAGTAATGAAATCAAGACAAAAACGTGCCAAGTCTAATGTTCTTACTGCGATACTTTATATTAGTTTGATGAAGTTCGATCCCCTGGCAAGAACCTACAAATATTTTGTGCATGTCGTTTGTATTGGTTCAGCGCGCTCGACTTGGCGGGGGCACTACCATGACCCCCGATTTTTGACATCGGATGAAGCGGCCCACATGTTGAATATCTATTGTTTAAACGGCGGTTACTGGTCGATCTCTTAAGTTTGGCTAGGCTTTTTGTATCTAAGCAGGGTCCAGGTACCCAGATCTTCGATTACCCAATTTTTATAGTTTCCCTTTATGTAAGCCATTAAAACCCTATTGTCTACGAATTTCACTCTCTGAGTTATGGAAGTCTTTTGATGATCATGAGTGAGTGAGGTGTCTATCTGTCGAAATTCAAACTTTTGCTTTCGCTTAACGTCGGAACTAAATGAACTAAGACTGAAATTGGATTTAAGTATGTTATTATATACTACTAGATGACGAAAAGTTTCAGCGCTCTGTATTATCCAAAGGTTCTCACAATTGAGGCCTGAAAATGCGCGAATGATCCTGTAAAGCTGGTACGGCAGTGTTTGCTTCGCGCTCGACTGGCGGGGCAATATAAAGTCCACTTTTCACTCCTTTCACAACTTTTAACGTCTTCACGATTTTTATCAAACATGTCTAAGAACTTTGCGAATAAGTACCTTAATACAAAAAAACATAAATTGAAATCACTGCATTTGCGTTCGGGTTATGATGCCACAGACAGACAGACAGGACACGTCAAACTTATAACACCCCTTTTTTGCGTGGGGTTAAAAAAGGGTGTGACTTACGGATGGACACACAGACAGACAGACAGACTTGACGAATCTATAAGGGTTCCGTTTTTTGCCATTTGGCTACGAAACCCTGAAAAGTAATAAGGATGCCTTTATTTTGTTTTTCGACCTTGAAATGCATTCTTTAACTACACATTTCGCCATTTTGGAGAATTTTTTCGCCGCGCGACGGGTGGTCTGACTTCGTGGACGTCACACTAAGCACTGATTTCATGTCACCCGGGTATTTGCCCGTGAACATATGTGCGGTGACCTTCATATTTAAATCAACGATAAGGATGCTTGGCCAAGGATAAGTATTAAATAATTGTAATGCTTACCAAGAAACCTGAGAATTGGATTCCAGCAAATCCCAGAGTCACAATTAATACCACAACGGCCAAGTTACCCCAGTCAGGAAGTAAATTGGGCAGAATCGTTAATCCCATAGCGATGCAGGCAGCACCTGAAAAGTAGGAGATTGAGGTAAATTGGAATCCCACCAAAAATATCCTGTAAAAAACTAGCCAAGTCTCGATGGAGCTGCTTCTGCTTGATTATCTCTAAAAAGTAATGAATTCAAGACAAAGACGTGCAGTCTAAGGTTCCTTACTGCGATTCTTTATATTATGGTTGATGTTGTGCGACTTGGCCGTTGAAGAGTATACAAGGATACAAAGATAAATCCACTAACGTATAAAGAATGTTCTTAGATATTAAAAGGAAAAGAACGGCATTTATATATTTTTTTCTTCATACTTAAATAATATTACCATCATATTCGCTTAATCATCCTATAGCTGTGTTGTGAGGTAAGGCCTGTGCCCTGCAGCGGGTCGTTGAAGGCTGATGATGTCTTAATAATAAGACCTCAGTGGATTAATTTTAATATACATACTTTTTTATGTTACGAAGTGAACAGCACGGTCAGGACGCTTACCTTATGGTAAGTGATATGTTTGATTATGATAGACCTGCATTGAAGAGACCAACAACTGATAAACAGTTATTATCCTCCATCAATGCCGCACTGCGCCCGTCACCCGAGACAACGGATGTTAGGTCTCTTATACCCGGTAATTTCACTAGCTACAGTGCCCTCATCCAGAAACACAAAATTGCATAACACTCATATTTCAAGGGACGATATCTGGCACTGCGGTGGTACCTGATTCAGTACCGAGTCTACCAAGTGATAATGATAAAACTTACCAATACCATTGATGACCTTCCTAAAATGGGTGACACTGGCTAAGTAGGTGACGTAACCCAATCTGCTGATCCATTCCAAAGTGGGTGACGTCGTTGTATACATAAATACCATTGTTACAAATGATAACAGAGTATACATTGAAGCCTGGAAACAAATGACATTGTATTAAACTGACACACTACATTGATGAGTTGATAACGAGTGGAGGTTAAAGGGAGACGAGAATCTGTGATCGGTACAAAATAGTATCATTTTATAATGTTCTGTGCTTGTGTAAATAGTATGACTAGAGCGAAAAAATATCCCTGACTGGCATCCTTGTAGTAATAAAAATCGACTTTTTTAAACTAATAATACACCCACATAACCGTGTGTAATGTATCCTGACGAACTGCCTTCGGAGTGGGGTGTATGGTTGAATAGGTTAGACAAGAGATCTGGGTTCGACATCCGGGCAGCATAAAATTGAAGTTAATGTTCATTTTTTTGTATTTTAGAAATGGATTTAAAACAATTTTTTTCAGTATGTTTATCCGATGTGTCGAACCTATTGTACAAGCTACATGAACAAATTAAGCTAGAGGGACGCTGTAAATAATAATAATAAATATCCACTGACATTCACACAGCGCCATCTAGTCCCAAGTTAGTCGTGAAGCCTGTATTATAGGTACTAAACAACGGATAAACATACTTATATACATTTTTTTCAAATACATACATATTATTCATAGAAAACACCCAGACCATTACAAACAGACACGTTTATGCACACAAATGTTTGTACTGCCCGGGGATCGAACCTGGTACCCTTGGTGTAAGAGCTGACGTCTCAACTATTACTCCACATGGGTCGTCAACACCATTAACACCAAATGATGATGTAAACATTTCTTTCTTCTACTTACTTCTTTCAAACTAACATTGACAGTTTTCAAGAAAGCTGGCACGTTGACAAGATAAAATATGAAGAGTGCACTGCTTGCCGAATGAGCGCTTGCAATGGCCCAGAATTGTTTCGTTCTTAATATAATGCGCCAAGGTATTGGCACCTTCCTCTGTAAGAAATAATACAGCTTTTAATAATTAAATTATCATCATTACAACCTAATTGAGCGTCGGTGGCTCAGTGGTGTGGACTGTCGCCTTCCTACCGGAGGGCTGAGGTTCAAATCCCGACACGTACCAATGTATTTTCGAATTTTCGAAAATATATGTACGTTATTCGACGCTCTTACGGTGAAGAAAACATCGTGAGGAAACCTTCATGCACGCCTGCGAGAGATTCGAAGGTTGTGTGTGAAGTCGTCCAACCCGCACTGGGCCCGCGTGGACGACTAAGGCCTAATCACCCTATACGGGTAGGCTCGTGCCCATCGGTGGGGACGTTAATGAGCTGATGATGATGATGACACCTAATTGTCCACTGCTGAACGAAGCCCTCCCTTAATGATTTCCACGAGGTCCAAACTCTAGCAGTTGACATCCATCTGTTACCCGCCACCTTAACCAGGTCATCCGTCTAACTGGTTAGGGGTCGGCATACGCTTAGTTTCTCGTTACATGGACGCCACTCGAGAGCCTTTCTGCCCCATCGGCTATTGGTTCTACGCACAATATGCCCTACCCACTACCACTCCAACCTACTGTGCTGCAAAGTGATGTTTACTTCTATTTTATGGGACGATATCTGGCACTGCAGTAGTACCTATCTAGACGACGCAGTACCAAATCTGCCACCTAGTAAAAACTGCGCGTGAAACAATGAACACCACTACCACCTCTCTATAGGTATATCCATTTCCTTCGACCTTTTTAAAGAATCTCAATACACTTGTTGCTTCATCGTAGCACGGGGTATCAATGACTATGACATGAAATATTTAAGGTCATAATTCATCATCATTACAGCCTAATATGTCCACTGCTGAACAAGGGCCTCCCCTAATGATTTCCACGCGGGCCGATTCCCAGCAGTTGACATCCATCTGCTACCCGCCTCCTTAACCAGGTCATCCGTCCATCAGTTTCAGGTATGCAATGTAAAAGATAACGTAATTTAATTAGCGTATCTTCGGAACATTACAAAGGGAGTTCCTTTAATTATTTTATTAAGTTATAATATTTTATTTTTTAAGTGTTTTAGATTCTTGTTATAGAGATTTTACGTATATATTGTAGGTTTTTAGCAATTAATTCCATGATTGTGGCAACTCATTAATTGACATTATTTATATGTCAACATGGAAGAAGAAGAGCGTCGGTGGCTCAGTGGTGTGGACTGTCGCCCTCCCGGTAGGGCTGAGTTCAAATCCCGACACGTACCAATGTATATTCGAATTTTCGAAAATAGATGTACGTTATCCGACGCTCTTACGGTGAAGGAAAACATCGTGAGGAAACCTTCATGCACGCCTGCGAAGAGATTCGAAGGTTGTGTGTGAAGTCGTCCAATCCGCACTGGGACCGCGTGGACGACTAAGGCCTAATCACCCTATACGGGTAGGCTCGTGCCCCTCGGTGGGGACGTTTAATGAGCTGATGATGATGATGATGGAAGAAAGTTTAGGCTTTTAGAAAATTATATGTAAATAAATAAGCATTAGCATTTCAGATGTATTTTTAACCCAGTTCATATTCCAAAGGATGTTAATAATAAATGTGGTACAAGACACATGTAAGCTCCCGCAAATCCGTTACGCTCGTGTGAATTAAATCGTACATTTGCGACGTAATTAACAAATTAATAATGCCAATTAAAACAAACTGAACCACTAATTCGCTCACGACGAACATTAGTGGATTGTAAGCGATTATTTGGAACATAGCATTTACCGAGCATTAAATACTGTGCTCTGTTGGTAAGTGTTTACACGAGCTTGTGAAACACAGCCACAATTCAGATAATTTTAAAATTAGCTATTAAATAAATATCTACAGACATTCACACAGTCCATCTAGCTCCAAACTTAGCATTAACCTATAATTTATGTAATAAACAACGGATAAACATAATTCAACACTTTTTTTTGTATAAACATACATATTTACATCCTAACCAATTTATGAAATATCTATTGACATACACACATCGCCATTTAGTCCCAAACTGAGCATTTTGCCTGTAATATGGGTACCGTCATAGTATCCGTTGTTTACAATGGATAGACGTGGACATACTTATATACATTTAAGTTTTGTAAATTCATGTGGATATACATAGAAAACACCCAGACTAATACAAACAACCACGTTCATGCAAATGTTTGTACTATCCGGGGATCGAACCCGGAATCGTTGGTGTTATAGCCGACGTCTCAACCATTACACCAGATGAGTCGTCAAAATTCGTTTTGTTTTATGGTAGATAGTAATTGTTAACACCATAACACAATTCATTCCATTATATAATAACCAAATTAAATTTATTATAATTAAAAATTGGCCAAGCGCGAGTCGGACTCGCACGTGGAGGGTTCCGCAGCAGCAAGTAACATAAAATAAAATAATTGTTATTTACTTAGGCACCTACTAAAGCTTTAATATGAAAAAATAGTGGTTCACAGTTTATGTAATTTTTATAGTTTATAGAACTATACACCAGAAATCAATTTCGTTGTTAGATTTTATGGTCATGTACATCATATATTTTATTCGATTTTATTAACCCCATAGTTTAGAACTTCAACTTTGGAAGTGTCTCTCGCGCAAACTATTCAATTTATAAAAAAATAATATTAGAAACTTCAATACGATTTTTTAAAGATCTACACATTGATACCCCCCTCACGTGGGGTCGCGATGAAAAATAAATTTTGAGTTTCAGTTCAATGTATGGGGAACCCCAAAAGATTTTTTTTTTATTAAAACCTAATAGCGGTTTACAGAATACATACACGTACAAAGTTCGAATAGTGTAGTGCTTATAGTTTCGGAGAAAAAAGGAGTTGTGTTATTCGGACGGACGGACAGACAGACAGACTTGACGAATCTATAAGAGTTCCGTTTTTTGCCATTTGGCTACGGAACCCTAAAAAGGCCTTGATCGTCCACGCGGGCCCAGTGCGGGTTAGCCGACTTCACGCACGACTTTAAATCTCTTCGCAGGCGTGCGCAGGTTTCCTCGCGATCCTTTTCTTACCGTAAGATTGTTGGATAACGTTCATATAAATTCGAAAATGCAGTGGTACGTTGCGGGATTTGAACCTGCAACTCCAGATCGGAAAGCAACAGTCCACACCACTGAGCTACCGACGCTCTTATTGTCAAATCATCATCATCAGCTCATTAAACGGGCCCGAGCCTCCCGTACGCGGGTGTTTAGGCCTTAGTCGTCCACGCGGGCCCAGTGCGGGTAGGCCGACTTCACGCACAACCTTATTGTCAAGTGAATTAGTAGAATTGAGGACCAGTTCTCTGTTTTGTAGAGATTATTGTAAAGGCTTTAATATTCGTAGAAGTGTTGAACATGTGGTAACACAAAATACATTTGGATCACAGCTTTGTATTTGGGGCCTAGAATATTACAACTGATAAATGGTTTTGTGAATATTTAATAATTTAACTATTTGGTTTAATGGTTGAGACGTCGGCTACACCAAGAGTTCCGGATTCGATTCCCGGGCAGTACAAACATTTGTGTGTTTGAACATGTCTGTTTGTTACCCGTCATACAGGCTTCACGCTTAACTTGGGGCTAGATGGTCCAGTGTGAATGTCAGTTGATGTTTTTGTATTTTATTAATTTTCTTGTCGAGAGCGCTGGTGGCTCATTGCTGTGTTCTGTTGCCTTCCAATCTGGAGGGTTCAAATCCCGTGCCAATGTATTTTCAAATTTTCGAAATTCTGTGTACGTTTATCCGACGCTCCTGCGGTGAAGTAATTAGCCAATCCGGACTGGGCCCGCGATTATGACTAAGGCCTTTACACCCTATACGGATAGGGATGGCCCCTCGGTGAGTTTCCTGTATAAATATAATGTAACACATGAGTGTAATGAATACCTTTCTATAAAACTGCAGCGCAGTCTCTATGAACTGTTTCTCGGCATCTCCTATGGCGTGGTGTTTTGCCGGTGTACTGGCCGTGAGCAGACAGTACAGGATCGCCATGGAGATGCCCAGCATAGACATCGTGTACAGAATCAGTTCCCAGCCGAGACCCGCAGTCGACAATGTGCCTGATAGCGGAAGTGATATTGTCATGCCGAGGTAAATACCTGGATAAGTAAGATATGAATTAGAAAAGACATCAAATATTCAGTTAACTTCGTGGTTAAGTTCATCATCAGCTCAGTAAACGTCCCTACTGAGGGGCACGAGCCTATCCGTATAGGGTGTAAAGGGATGTATAGGTTTTAGTCATCCACGCGAGCCCAGTGCGGGTTGGTCAACTTCACGCACAACCTTTGAATCTTCGCAGGCGTGCGCAGGTTTCCTCACGATGTTTTCCTTCACCGTAAGAGCGTCGGATAAACGTACATGTAATATCTTTAATTCAAAAACACATTGGTACGTGGCGGGATTTAGACCTGCTGCACCCTCCAGATTGGAAGGCAAGAATCCGCACCATTGAGCCACCCCATATAAATGAAATGTATAAGTTTGGCGTATCTCGAATTGAGACACACGTTTTATTGAGCTTCACATAATATTATCAGACCTACGCTTTTTCGTGGCGGTTGAATAAGTTGTATGCATACCTCCGTAAATAATAGTGCTGTAAGGTTGCTTCTCGCTTGGCACCAGCCATTTTGAAAGCTGAATGTGGATAACCGGAACCAGACAAGCCTGCGTCATTCCCATCATGAATAGTGCGTTGGCTGTGGCGATCCAACCTCCCTGAAAATATTGTTAGTGCATCAAATCAAATCAAATAAAATAAAATCAAATCAAATCATCATTAGTTGATGAAGGAAAAATAATAGAAAAATACTGTTAAGGATCGGTCCGCGTGGAGGTCATAGGTCCATTATACAGTAGTGGACGCATAAGGAAGTAATATGATTATAATTAAACCAATTATATTATGAGTAAAAGAAAATGTAATTAAATCATACCAGTATTAAATTCAATTTAGTTTTTATTAAATTCAGAAAGGTTGGCATACCAGCTAGCGCGTTCGATTGACGATCGAACAATAAATAAAACTATCGCCATAGTATATTAATCTGTTGTAAGTGTGATCTAGGTAATATTGACTTACTCAGACCAACTTCTTCAACCGATAGCACTAATCGCTACAGCATCAAGCCCTAAGAAAGTGAAAGAGCATTAAGGATCATTACATCGTCATCATCAACATCATCAGCCTATAACGTTCCACTCTAGGGAACATAGTACCTTTCCACGCAGCATAGCCATGGGGAGATTGGGCCGTAACCCACGCGGAGTCAATGCGAATCGGTATTGGTAATATAACATACCCTATTTATAATAGTAGGCAGAGCAGCACATAAAGCCCCATTGGAGGCAAGTATAACCGTAGATACAGATTTCGCGTCCATCCTTCTAAGGATGAGCTCAGCAGGCACCAGAGCTAGAGCATACCCGAAGAAGTAGGATGACAGAATCATGCCCTGTATCCGCATATCCCAGTTGCTGTGTATCTGGAAAGCCAATTTGAATCAGTCTTCAATTTTGATAAATATTTACGCAAAGGTATAAAATATGAGTTGTTAAGAATATGGGTTCTTAATAGGAATACAAGGAAAATAATCCGCCCATTTAGGAGTTCCATCCGAGGATAAAATAAATAAATATCCACTGACATTCACACAGCGCCACCTAGCCCCAAGTTAAGCGTGAAGCCTGTATTATGGTTACTAAACAACGGATACTTATATATATTTTTTGTATGGAACATTTTATACATTGAAAACACTTCAGTATCTTCACTTCAGATCAATACAAGTAAACCGCGAGACACAGCTTATTTAAAATTAATTCCATTCTACTAAATAATTAACAAAACTGCATTATGGTTACTAAAAAACGGGTAATAATGCTTATATACATTTTTATGTAAATATAAACATAAAAAACACTTAGACCATTACAAGCAGACATGTTGATGGACACAGATGTTTGTATTGGCCGGGGATCGAACCCGGAACCCTTGGTGGAGCAGCCGACGTCTCAACTGCTACACACAATATTCACCGTAGGATACTTAAGAGCAAATTATTAAATAATAACCTGTTTAAGTAAACGATGACCTTCTTTTTAAGTTCTGTGTTAACTGCGTGACTCATTGAATTCTGGTATCACAAAAACTTCAAATCTCTCACTCTCCCACTTTAAGCTATCGCAGTCATTCTGCGCTAAATATCCCGGTCCTCCGCTATCAACTCAAACTCAGAAATGTTTTATTCAAATAAATTATTTAATGACACTCTTTTAAATCGTCAAGAAGGCTATCCTCATTCAGCCATCACCAGCAACCTTTCGCAAGTCGTCGGTCCATCAGATCGAAGAGCATCCTACTGTACGCCAATACGCAGTCTTCACTCCAGAACTCGTCTGTTCCAAGGGCCACCGGTTTGATACAATACGCTACGCAGTCTTCACTCGAAAACTCGCCTGTTCCAAGGGCCACAACATAAAAACATCAACAAACCTTAATATACGTATCATTCTGTCGAGTTTTATCCGTGATCGCCAGAACTGCGATTCCAATGCTTCCCCGGATGCAGCCCATGACTGCCGCGCACGCGAACATGTAGATCATCTGGATGTGCCTGACTCCAATCCTGAACCCTGAAGAAATCATCATCATCTTTGTAACATATGAAACCTCCGTGGTCTAGTTATGGGTGACGTTTAGCTAGTAGCGTGTTCATGGGGTCAAACCTCGCGGAGAGATCTCATAGTGAAAGACACTTTGTGATTTGGTAAAATAAATAAAAAATGATGGTCAGGACATTGCAGACTGAATCACCGGATTGTCTGAAAAGGGATATGACTAAGTGCTTCTCAAGGCACGTTAAGCTAACACTCAGTGTTTATGAAATATACATTAAACCATTGTTTAAAAAAGGCTGTACTGTTGAGTTTTCTTGGGTGTTTCTTTCTCAATAGGCCAAACTACTAAAGGGCTTTTTAAGTATGAAAATTAATTTTGTGGTTTACACTTGTATTTTAAATGTGTTTAATTGTATTTTTTATGTTCATAAGTAATTTTTGTAAGCCTAATTTAAATAAATAGATTTTGACTTTGACTAACCATTGGTCTTGGCAACAAATTTTCAAAACCGAGAGTTCAATGGACTCAATACAAACTTTTAATTGTTTATGATTCTAAGTATATAATAGGATCGTTATTTAAATAATTTGCTTTTGAAATAATAACAGAAAGTTTTGTCCTCATTGAGGCCACAAATATTGAGTTAGTCTTTCAGACGCTATGCCATGTTTGCTGTCTGCGTAGTACTCCACTTACCTTGTCGTTATCAACCAACCAGTTGTATGTAAACAAACAAGTTTAATTATAGTTAAATGACACTTACTTGTGTAAAACAAAGCCTCTGTACCCTTGTTTTAAAGTTAATTTAGTTGATATGGTAAAACAAATCCTTTTAGGTATTTAACGTTCGTCAGTTTTGAGCATTGCCTACATTGAATAAATTTGGCTTAACCTTGATCATAACTATAATTTAAAATTGTTGAAACATGTTATGGAACAATGGTCGTGTTTTGGCAAACCCAGTATAGTTTCAATTTCGTAAAGCTGCTCGACTGCATGAGAAATGCAGAAAACCTTGAAACCTTGCTTGAAATTCTTACTTATCAGGCTGAAAATACCGATACGAAAGCAACAGCACAGAGCTTTGTTTAGTGTTTTTCAATTAAAACTAGAAAAACAACACAACAGCAATTAAGAACTAAGAAAAAAGAAAGCAATTCTCCAGAATTTTCTAGATTTCCTCAAAAATAATAAGACTTCTCGATTGTGACACGGCCTTGTTTTAACCAAACGCTTACATACTCCTGTATCTTGCCATATTTCCTTGTTTTCACCAGTTCAAGTAAATTTTTTATTGTGTGTCTTATAAGAAATACTTTAAAAATAATATCAATGCCAGACTCACTAGTTTTGACGATCACACCATCGTGGGCATCTTCGAATTGGTGTTTAAGGTATTCCACATCCATGGTAGGTATAGGTAGGCAAGGGAGCAATTATTTTGTAATTCATTGAGCACTCGTCTCGACGCGTCTCAACACAGTTTTACTGAAAACTGACGGTTGTGGAAAATAAGGAAGCGGAGTGAGTGAGAGTAAATATCGCGAATGGGGTTCCGTTGAATTATATCAATCAACAAAAGTTTATAAATGTTTAATAAATGGATTTTGAATACCACTTTTGCATATTTATGTCCAAACGATATCAATCTAGAAGATCCATTTTGAAATACTTTTATCAATATTAAGATTGTCACAAATGGTATTCTCATCATACACTCGCAGATCCAATCCATAATCCACGATAACTTCATCAAAAAGTGTTTATTCAGTTTAGGTCCTTGCAGAACACTTATGAATGTCAAATGAAGTTACCACTGGTTCGGACCAACACTACCAATAGAAAATTAAATCAATGAAAAAACAAGTTATTATGCACAGGTATACGATTAAGATATTTTTGAATTATCTAAAATAGTCCTACTCGATTATAATTTGCATATTCATCATCAATTCATTTTATAAATATAAAGAACTTCAAATATTTTTATCGTTATTGAAAAACTTTCCAATTTCATATTTCATTCACCACTGAACCCAAGAATAAGATGAAACATTCCTGTCATGGCTACTATTTATCAAAAGGTAATAATTATCATCATTCTGTCAACATATCTCATTTCTAATCATCATTATCAGTACTATGACTGAAATGTCATACGTTTCGATAAAGGTTTAACCATTTTGTATTTTAAAATTCAGTTATAAGACCGATTTTCCTTTGTCAAATATTTTAAGTAAGGTAACTTAATATTTTCGTTGAGCTTCTTAAATTAACTTTTTCCATATTTCTTAGTGCCTTTAGCTGCCTTCTTTAAAGATAAATAAGTCTTATATCGTTCAGCATAAGATTGTTATTTGAATAACCTTATATAAAATCATTTCAATGTCAGTATACACCATTGTAATGCTACTTGTGTTGATAATGTTATTTAATTTAATGGATAAATATAATAAAGCCATTAACAGCTAAGAAACAGCAAAGACGAAATAAGCTTTATGCTGGAGAATTATGCCTATGAAATACGTCTATTAAATTTTCCTTACGTGAGTGAAGAATTATTTAATTCATAAGACAACTAAAGTTATCGACATAGCCCGCGGATCAGCAAGTTGAAGTGGCAGTGGGCTGGTCACGTATGTCGTAGAACCGATGGCCGTTGGAGCAGAGGTTCTGGAGTGGAAACCGCGTCTTGGCAAGCTTAGCGTAGGACGCCCTCCGGCCCGATGGTCCGACGACTTGCGAAAGGTCGCTGGTGGTGGCTGGATGAGAAAGCTGAGGACCGGGATATCTGGCGCAAAATGGGGAAGACCTAAGTGTCCAGTGGACTGCGATAGGTTGAAGAGAGAGAGAGTGGAAATCGCGTCTTGGCAAGCGTAGGGTATTAAACTGATGGGCTCGAAAACTTACGAGACGTCGCTGGTGGAGGCTGGATAAGGAAAGCGGGGACCGGGTTTTCGGGCGCAAAATAGTTGAGACTTATATCCAGTGTAAATACTACGTTAGGTTGAAGAGACAGAGAAGCAGAACGTGTACGAGTGTATACTCGTTTACGCGTTGCTTCATATTTACTTGCTGTGCCCCGCAGTATTACCCGCAGTATAAGATATTCTCCCGCGGCAAAACCTAGCCTATATTTCCCTGGTGTCAGCTGACAACATACAATTTTTTTATTAAAATGGCCTCGTTAAGCCGCGATTAGATTATAAAACATCAATATTACAGAGTCACCAATTTTATATGTATAGATGTATAAATTACTTTGGTCTATGGTTACACGTCTAGTAAAGCTGTGTTTCTTGGAGTTTTAGTACAAAGTTCCTTAGCATTGCATACTAACGACAAAGGTGACGTCATAATTTTGTTGCCATTTGTATGAAGCATTTTTGGGAAAGTCCATTATTGATTTTTAACGGATTCTACCAATATTTCTATTATTAAGAGATCCATCGATACCATAGAAGAAAAAAAACATCATCCCTTATATGGGTTCTGTTATTTTTAAACATTGTGCCAGGAGTAAAAATCAGGGAACTCGAGTAGAGTGTTAAAATAAGTAAAAGTAACGTTGACTTTTTAATTATTCAAATAGCTTGCTTTTGAATACAAACTATCCTGATGGAAAAAAGTGATCTGAAAATGCAGCCAGCTTCCTCATTTATAGCCTATTCACTCGATTTTAACTCTTTCAGTCACACTTTTAGAAATAGGAACATAATTATATTTTTTTGTTTATTTAAGCAACTTTTACAACTAAAATATCACAGAAAATAGAAGAAAAAAATAAAATATATTAAGGCTTTCAAGGAATGAGGTGGTCACTAACGCTAACCACCATGACTATAGCTATGAATAAAACTACGATGATTGTGAATTTTATTTATTAGAAAATTATCATTCAAATTATTTTTTATGAAAATCTGCAAAACATGTTTTACCTTTGCGTAAGCAAAGAGGCACTTTACATATACTACATTGCCATACAGTACGCACTGGAGATATTTTAGTGCTACAATTGCAGCACCTTCTTGATGTGCTTCTTTCAGGCTGATGGCGACTGGATTCTAGACGAATTTCCTTAGGGACTGTAGGTTTGTGGCGTTTTATAAATGCAGGTCCTGGAGAAGAGGCCGCAGAATTACGGTTGCTGTTCACTGAATCAGGCCTGTGTTTGTCACTGACATATGCTGGTGCTAGTAGGCCCCGATATACTTCTCGTCTGAATTCTTTCAGAATCAGCTTGTCTAGGTCTGGGCGTGAAGAGGACTGCAGTTCTTTATAAATCAAAAAAGCATTGACAACACAACAATCCAGAAAGTGAAAAAAAATTCTATGCCACCACTTATGGGATTTTCTGTCAATAGCATAGCTTCCTTTGAGCTGATCAAATTTGTCAACAAAGTTCATGTTTGCGTTGTAGTCGATGACGGCTTGAGGACAGGACACTTCAGTACTGGTGCCATCACGCTCTATGCGTTTTGCTTTTCCCACATTCTTCGGATCATGGTAGTTTGACAGAATAAATACTGATCTCTTGTCCTTCCATTTCAGCAAACTTACTTTTGTGTCACTAACCCGGTAATCATGTTCACCTCTTTGTAAATGCTTGTCATCTTTTAGCGTTGGCAAGAACTTTCTATTTGAGTTTACAGTTCCACAAGCGTATATCTGGTCCTCAAGTAGTTTCACTTGCAAAGGGTAACCATTGAAATAATTGTCAAAATAAACCTTATGTGATTTATTTTTCAAGGGTTCGCAAAAATTTTTGACAACTTTTCCACCTTAGTCAGTTTCGACGTTACTGCCCTGTTTGCCTGTGTAAATATTAAAATCTAGACAATAACCTGATTGTGCACACATCATCCAAACCTTGTAGCCC
Source organism: Leucinodes orbonalis (assembly GCA_019425675.1). Classification (NCBI taxonomy): domain Eukaryota; kingdom Metazoa; phylum Arthropoda; class Insecta; order Lepidoptera; family Crambidae; genus Leucinodes; species Leucinodes orbonalis. Next base: position 85,998 of record PQWD01012903.1, on the reverse strand, counting down.
CGTTTCGTCGGCTTTTTTGGCATGTATTGTTTTAGGGAGTTTCTGCCTTTGAATTTGATCATGCTTTCATCGATAGCAACTCTCCCAGATGGCTTGTAATTTTTTTTGAAAATTGTTTTGCAGTAAGTCGAGTAGAGGTCTAATTTTATAAAGTTTGTCGTAATTAGGGTCATTTCGGTCAGGCATTACACTATTGTCATTGACATGTAAGTTACTCAAAAGCCAACTGAACCTGTTGAAGCTCATGAACTTAGCAACATAGCTGTCATGCAAATCAGGCGCTGAAGACCAATAATCTCGGTAGCTCGGCAATTTTTTTATCCCCATCACCAAATTCAGTGCAATAAAAACATCAAGCTCTTCTGTTGTGATAGGTGTATATGGCTTGCCAGTTTGAGTAGCATAAAGGTTAGTTTGGAAACAGAAAAGGTCTTGTAAATGCTCTGTCCAAAAAAGGCGAAAAAGTAAAAGAGGTGTCACATTCTCCATGCTTAGAATTTGATCTGACAAACCCACTCTTTCAGAAAACTCACCAGGAATATCCATTCTATAATTCTTCTTCCATTTTGGAGCAATCATAGCCGGCATGTTTGAATTTACATTATTAGACTGTGTAGAATCAGTATTCCGTTGTAACTGGTTGGACAAAGGAAGGTCATCATCAGAATCATAATTGTCGTCAGGAGCAATTTGAACTCCAATCAAATCACCTAACACCATCGGATTTGGCTGATTTTCTGCCTCTTCTTCGTCATCTTCAAAGCTACAACTGCTCTCGTCACCTGAAGGGATGTCTTCAAACAAGTATTTTCAATCTGTTCCTGTCCTAAGCGGCTTGTGTGGCGCGGCTTGTGTGGCGTAAAGAATGTGAAAAAATCAAATAAAGTTACATCCATATGGCAACCGGCCACCGTCATGGTGGTTTGTAAGCTAACCACCAAATTCTCTTTGTAAATACTCATTGAAAACACAAAAGTAACAGTACTTGCATGCAAATACACATAAAATAGGTATATCAGAATACGTTCAATAAAAAACATAACAGAAAAAATGATACTTACCCGTTTTATAGATTTTTTTATCAGACACTCGACAAAAAGTACGTTAGCGCTATATTCAATTCAACCGGTATGAACTGTCATTCGTTCAATTTACCGGAATCTGTCATTGTGTCTTGCAAAACAGTCCAAACTTTCATAATAATTCAACCGTTATCGCTAGATGGCGTGGATTTTATGTAACGTAATCGAAAAGAGGTGGTTAGTAACATTAACCACCAAGACTGAAAGAGTTAAAGACTTTTAAGGCACCTTTCTTTATACTATCTAACAATATATTTCCAAAAGACCTGTCCAACCACTAGGGTTGACAAATCGTCTGATAAGATCGTCTGATAAATTAAAACAAAATATTTTGTCATATCCGTTTATTCCACAACACCTTCTTTTGATTCTGTAATTACATTTTCCTTTTGTGTATCTTTCGTCAACACTGGCTTCGATTCCTCTGAAACAATAAAGAAACATGATCATCGCATTATGACGTTTACAAAAAGTTTTTATGGTTATTTCAGACTCAAACGCATAAGTCCAACCGGAATCTTAGGAATTTCAGCGGAAAAATAGGAAAGGATTTGCATATGGGATAATAGCGTCCACTAATAATTAACTTTCTACGGAGAATGATATTATGTTGCGTGTTTATGCACATGATGAAATTAGCAAAGAAAAAATCTGTAGAACTTTACCGACCGACACAGCACTGAGGCTTAGCAAGTGTAATTAAATATAGGGGGAAATATATAAGCAGTCCCCACCGAGGAGCTCGTGCCTACTCATATAGGGTGGTTGGCCTTAGTCATCCACGCGGGTTGGCCCACTTCACGCACAACCATTGAATGTCTTTGCATCGAAACTACGTTGGTATTGGATTTGAACCTGCACCCTCCATACTGGTAGGCAACAGTCCACGCCAATCAGCCATCAACGTGTATATTTACAAGGTGATAAAAAGGGATTAGCCCGACATAGCCCACCGGATCAGCAAGTTGAAGTGGCAGTGAGCTGATCACGTATGTTGCAGAACCGATGGCCGTTGAGCAGACGAGTTCTGGGGTGGAGACCGCGTCTCGGCAAGCGTAGCGTAGGACGCCCTCCGGCCCGATGGACTGACGACTTGCCAAAGGTCGCTGGTGGAGGCTGGATGAGAAAAGCGGAGGACCGGGATATCCGGCGCAAAATTGGGAGACCTATGTCCCGCATTGGACTGCGATAGGTTGAATAGTAAAGAGGGGTTATACTTTACCAGGATCAGCGGATTCTTTGATCAAGAAGTTAGGATCATCCCATGGTTGCCTTTCACTGGTACCGAACGCAATGTAAATGCCTGTAGTGATGACACTGAACCCTGACATCATCCAGAACACCCAGCGCCAACGGCTTATGTCAGACTGGAATTCAAGAGAATATTTTTGTTCGAAGTTATTTGCAAAATTCTCGAGATTTATATGACAAACTTTTTCTTTTCTCGCGTCTTTAGTCACAATTAAAGTACTGAATATGACGCCTAATGTAAATAAATATCACACAGCACCATCTAGCCCCAAGTTAAGCGTTATGCCTGTAGGTATTATGGGTACTAAACAACGGGTAAACATACTTATATATTTTTTTGTAAATACATACATATTACCAACCATTATAAACAGACATGTTCATGCACACTAATGTTTGTACTGCCCGGGATCGAACCCGGAACCTTTGGTGTTGCTGTCGATGTCTCACCGCTACACCAAATGGTCGTCAAATGTAATGTACTGTTATCATATTCTTTATTCCCCATTTGTATTTATGGAAAATAAATCTTTATCATTTTTTATCGACTTCAAAAAATAGGTTACTAAATTCGACCGTATATATGTTTTTTATGTTTGTTCGCGGATATCTTCGTCGTTAATAAATTTATTTTAATCATTATTTTTTTGATAGAAAAGGTTACTTACAAATAGTTTTATGATTAAGGTAGTTATGGTTTGATGTAGAAAGATCAGAAAAATAGAACTTTATAAATCTATTCAGAGCAACTACTTCTTTAATATAGTATATTTAATACAGTTATCACTTTATGTTGCAAAATAAAATTCCACCACATGTTCAGATAATATTACTGAGTGAAATTATTACTTTTTCACCAAAATTAAATTATAAAAAGATATTTTCAATTAACAAACATTAAAAATAATACGTGTACATTCAAATGACTTTATATTGTACTCACAGAATCGTTCCTCAGTATGTAACTAGTCGCGATCGGCATTAGTATGCTCGCAAAGTTGCCCAAGAAATTAAGAATCGACAATATGACGCCTCCGTAGTTAGGCGAAAGATCCAATTGGTTGACCTAAAAAAAAGGCAATACTTTTATAAAGTTTTTATGTTGCATACATAAATCTCGTATTTTATTTTATAAATATGATATGTTACGGCCATTTCGTGCTTAAGCCAAGACAGACTTTACAAGGTGGTAGACTCGGTACTGAGTTGCCTAGGTAGGTACTAGCGCAGTGCCAGATATCGTCCCGTGAAGTAAGAGTGTCATACAATTTTGTGTTTCGGGATGAGGGCGCCCTAACTAGCAAAATAGGCTATAAATAATAAGAGACAGTCGTGTATACTTAAATCTTTTTTTTTTTCGAACTGACTACTGCTGTTGGCCGCAGATGGCCTTTACAGCTTCACCGGGCAAGTGGCGAGCGCAGATGGCTCTCAGCCTTAATATACTTATATCATAAAAAATAGCTTACTATTGAATTAAACTAATAGTAATTATGTAAGAGCGTCGGTGGCTCAGTGGTGTGGACTGTCGCCTTCCTACCGGGAGGGCTGAGGTTCAAATCCCCGACACGTACCAATGTATTTTCGAATTTTCGAAAAATATATGTACGTTATCCGACGCTCTTACGGTGAAGGAAAACATCGTGAGGAAACCTTCATGCACGCTTGCGAAGAAATTCAAAGGTTGTGCGTGAAGGCGACCAATCCGCACTAGGCCCGCGGGGACGACTAAGGCCTAATCACCCTACACGGGTAGGCTCGTGCCCCTCGGTGGGGACGTTTAATGAGCTGATGATGATGAATTATGTAAGAAATATAACACGCTAATAAAAGGCTTACTTACAAGAAACCCAGATACAGAAAATCCAGTGACTGTCATAATAATTATAATAACTATCACTGCCATCCATTTGTTTTCAGGCCCAAGGAATGATAAAACTACCAAGCCAGCCGCTGCACCCAAAAGTGCTGTAGAAGAAATAGTAATAAACGTTTCAATACCATTTTTACATGCTATAAAATAAGTATACATTTACACCTATTCAGCTCCAATAAAATCCAGAATATGCGACTAAGCTTATTTGAGAACAAAAGTGAACGATGGGGTGTGTTCATTTGTATTATATTTTTATAATACACTAGCTTTTACCCGCGGCTTTGCTTGCGTAAAATTCAGAGTGACACGGTTTCCTTTTCCTGGTTGCCAAATAGAATATAATTTTACGCCGCAATTAGATGATATTATACGTCTATCCATCGTTTTTTAGCTTCGGACCTTGAAAACTGCTGAAAGTCCTATATGAAATTGGATTCACACTTGGCTTAGGGGTTCGATTTCCGAAAATTTTCCATTTTTCTTTAGTAAATTTTGACCTTAAAATTTGCAATGCTCGATACGAACTTCGATGAAATGGGAGATAAGAATTATAAAAAAAAATAGCCGATGTTTCTCTCCAGTTTGTCATCTACCACGATTATTAATTTAAACATAATCCTTTTAAGTGTAAAAGTGTAACGAACAGACAGAGTTACTTTTGCATCGATTACATTAGAATGGATATTATATTATACATAGAAACACAATGTTGGATCATTTTCAGTTATTAGAAGAAAAGTAAATTACATTGAGAGTCCTTAATAATACCTACTTCCATTCATTAAAATTAATCAGTTCCGATTTTGTAATTTAAAACCAGGCATAACAGAGCTATTTTGTAATGTTATTGTGTATTGTGCCTTGAAAATTTTACTTCAATCAAATAGGCACGTACTTCAATGTCGGTAACTTGCAAACTGTTGATGGACATCTGTGCACCAAACAAGCAAGTATAATAAATCAAATTTAGTTTAATAATTTCAATAAAATACAAACCAATAGACTGGAAAAGTTTGCGATTTGCTGTGCGGCTGATCCAGCCCTTTTTCATGATCCACTCTGACAACATAGATGACAAAATACCTCCAAACCACATTCCTACATATGGCAAGCCGGAAAGAATTGCACTCTGAAAATAGTCACATCCAATTTTAATAAACAAACAACACAAACATTGTAAAGATGATCCCAAAGTTCAAAACTGTTTATACATCAGAATGGCCAGTTTTCAAACAGATAAAAGCGTTTAAAGGTTGTTGATAGTCGCAATAATTCACATTCTTGGAAGCACATTGAAGAAAATACAAAAAAGCAAAGCATAACCAAAAGTTTACGTCGCCACATAAAAATTTAAAGAAAAAAGTACATAAAAATCCGCATGTAAACCACAGGATATTTGGGTATGAAGATGATTTAACGGACAAATAAAATAAAAGTACTCGTACGATTGACTTACACTTTTTAAAGAAATCTTCAAGCCTTTCTCCAAATATGTAGGCATGTCTACAAAGAATAAGATAAAGTTGATGATGAAACTAACGTTTGGTGCTAGAATCACCCACATAGGGACACATCGCAGAATGTGCTTCCAAGGAGTCGCTGGACGATGCTGGAAAATTTCGAAAGTTAATGATGTTATGATATATAATGAATATCGATATTACGGGCACTTATTATTTAATATCGATATTTAATGTAACAACTGTCATCATCATCATAATGGTGAATATAAATAAAGGTGAACTTAAATAAATTAAAAAAAAATCGTTGTTTCATGACGGTTCATCTAAAAAAATTGCGCAGTTTGTATCTACTTGGAACTATGTGAATATAGAGGTCATTTGTTATTCAATAAGTACAACAAATTTCATATTATAATATTTATGCTAGCTGGAGAGCAAATTATTTTTCATAAGTAAACATTAAAATTGAAACGAAAATGTCAACAAGTAGTTCTTTTTATTCATGATGGGCTTACTCTTGAGCACAGACTATCCTCAAGGAAGAGACGTGCTCTAAGATGGAGCGAGCTTGCCCAGAAAAAACCTATTCGTTTTTTGAATGCCACGGGGTTGTATGTGGCCGGAAACAAAACGGGCGGTGATCTTCCCTGGGCGGTCTAGAAAACTATTAATAGTGAGAATCAGGTTACATGAGAATATTCAAAAATCAGTCTGCGACTCTAGCTGAGGGGTCTCAGACTATGGAACATCTGTCTTGCCCGAACTGTCTATCTTCGTGCGGGACCTCTGGATGGCAAATGAAAGGGTGATTAAAGTGGTCCAGTATATATATATATAATAAATAAATAATAAAATAAAAAGCCTTTTTATTTTTCCAAGCAGATATTACAAAAAAAAAATATGACAAGTTAACATTTCAGAGTAGAAAAATTATAATAATAATATTTTTTTGTTAGATTGGTTTTTTTCGATTTTTTTTCTTACTTAATTCTATGTTAGTAGTGTTATTAAGGTTGAGCTTCCTCTGCAAGGATCCGCTATGGTAAAGGCCTCTCCAAAGATAGCCAGTCCTCTCTAGACTGGGCACTGCAATCCAGTCCAGCCAGTATATATATATATATTATATACTAATATTATAAAGCTGAAGAGTTTGTTTGATTGTTTGTTTTGTTTTTTTGAACGCGCGCTAATCTCAGGAACTACTGGTCGATTTGAAAAATTATTTTGAATGTTAGATAGCTCACTCATCGAGGGAAGGCTATAGGCATAATCACGCTACGAGCAAGAAAGCGGAGCAGCAATGGAGACTGTTTCAAAATCCAGGGGGATTTTTTCATACTTGGAGCTTCCGCTGCGTACGCTGCGTAAACGGTTGAAGTTCGCAAAAGTCATGTTGAGAGTATTGTTCCCCTATTAAAAGTCTAAAAAAGTCTGCGACATCATATGTCTATCTTAAAGGTTAGTTCCCTATAAATATTTTACGCTGATTTTTTTTTAATAATTTTTATTTGCGAAGGTATTTCATAAATATGATATCAGAATCCTTATCCAAATAAATACTTTATTTATCACAAGTAATTAATTTTAAACAAAATTGCCCATCATCACTTAAATGAATATCTTACGCGATATCGCAGTTTTAACTCACCTATATAAACGAAGTAGCGGGTTAAAGAGAGCGTTAGGCCAAAGTAACTATACACGCGACGAAGTCGCCACGCAAAAGCTAGTAGTAGTAGTTTATATATAAGTAACTTGTAATCCATATCGACACGAATAAAAGAAGAACTAGATTAAGTTTTAAGAAAAGATTTTGTGTTTGTATTGTAAATTTGATTGTATATCAATATTTATTAATTTGACATTGTATATTTTATTAACAAACATATTTTTTTTTGTCAAATTTTTTCTTTGTTTAATATTTTTTATTTGACTTACTATTATTGTTAATTTAATAATCTTTTATTTATTTTTTCTATTCTGATATTATATTTGATTGTTTGACTAAATAAATAATGTACTAACTGTCTCAATCAATATTTATGTACATACGATTGTATGTTAATGTTAAATTGCGACGCTCTTTCAGGGGCCATATGTTCACAAGCCAATATTGTAAAATCTTATGAAATACATATGTTATGCAATTCAAATAAATAAATAAACACGCTGAAATATGGTTCTCAAATACAACTCTTACCGATTCACAAACATTTAATCCCGCCTCAATATACCGTCGCTCCTCGACACTAATCATGCGGTGTTCTCGCGGACTGCTTGCGGCGAACCAGTACCATATTACTGCATTGACGAAAAGTATCACGGATATGCCGTAAATATTAACTTCCATCCAATAGCAGTGTCAGCGAGAATCCCAGAAACAGGGAGCGCGATGATGTTCCCGATTTGCATTCCTGTAGAAGTACAAAAAATCTGTGTTATTTATTGAGCCATGGAAGCAAAATAGCTTTCCGATGGTTACAAATTTAACAATAGAAAATGAAGCCAATTAGAGTTCTTCATTTACAGTGAAAAATAATACAAGTAAGATGGCTAATATAAAAGATCAATGTATTAAATATTAAAGATTTAAAGCTCTTCATCATCAGCTCATTAAACGTCCCCACCAAGGGGCTCGAGCCTACCCGTATAGGGTGATTAGGCCTTAGTCGTCTACGCGGGCCCAGTGCGGATTGGACGACTTCACACACAACCTTTGAATCTCTTCGCAGGCGTGCATGAAGGTTTCCTCTCAATGTTTTCTTTCACCGTAAGAGCGTCGGATAACGTACATATAATTTCGAAAATTCGAAAACACATTGGTACCTGGCGGGATTTGAAGCTCAGCCCTTCCAGTAGGAGGGTGACAGTCCACACCATTGAGCCACCGACGCTCTTAAAAAAGCTCTATTAAAATATTAAAGCTCTATTTTCAAATCAAAGCGATTTTGCACTTTCTTGATAAGTGGCCGTTTTGCATTCAAGGAACGACATGTATGAGATAGAGTTTAAAATTACATAAGTAAGTATTTGAGGCGATATAAGCTCCTCAGACAACCGATGACCCTGCTACTTATCTCAGAAATATGAGTTATCCAGCTAAGTGTCGAGTCTAAATGTAGACCCACATTTCTGACTGAGCTACTACACTTCAAAGGATAACCTTGGAATCGTACAGGTTCCAAATTGTCAACACTCAGTCTGGATAGATACCTATCAGTATATATTATTCTCACCTCCGTAAACAACGCTGGTATACGTGGTCCTCTCAGAATCTGGTAGCCATTGTCCAATCAAAGTATGAGTTGCAGGAAACAAACATGCTTGCGTCAAGCCCATGGCAACACGGGCCGCGCACACTAGCTTCCAACCTCCCTAGAATATAGAAAGGTATGGTAAAAAAACTTTATTCAAAAGTATCTGTAGCAAATTAATTTAATGCTAGCTATGCCCCGCGGTGATACCCGCGTTATAAGATATTATTCCGTAGTAAAACATAACCTAAAATCGCTTAGTCAAGTCTTTTGTCTAAAATAAAAGTAGCCTTCCTATTTTTTTCCTTATTTCCCAATTACATCAGCTACCTGCCAAAAAAGTCCTGTCAAATCCATCCAGTCGTTTCCGAATTACCCAGAACAAACAGCCAGACGGACAGACAATTTTTTATAAATTGGTAATTTGGCACAATATATATGAAGAAAAAAATTGTTATTTCAATATTACAGAGGATACTCCAACTTTATTTATATGTATTAGTTTAGTTTAGTTTAATGGCTCAACGACCTAATCTTTAATGGCTCCTAGTCTTGGCCTCCGAAAAGAGAGACTTCCACCGGTCTCTATCCTGTGCAACCTCTGCCCAGTTTTCGATCCCGAGCTCACGCAGATCAGCCTCCACCATATCCTTCCAGCGATATCTGGGACGACGACTGGGCGCCGTCCACGTTGTCGTCCAGAATGCTCGTAGTATGTATAAGATAAACCTATTAAATTATTTGCGATTCGAATTGTATCGTTAGCATTTCCATTAGTTATCTTACCATAGCAGCAAGCGTCGGCATCAGTAGGCTAATCAAAGAATTGGCCAAAAGAGCTACCAACATAATTAATTTCCCTCCGAATTTCTTCGCTAGTATACCAGCAGGCAGCTGCATTATCACATAGCCCCAGAAGAACGAAGACAGGATCAGGCTTTGTGTTTTCTTATCCCAGTCATAAGTCTGTAATATTGTTGAGTTGAAATCACTACATATTATAAAGCAAAGTCAAAATATTGTCCTTAGTATTGTACACATTGAAAAGGTCTACAGAAAACTCCGCGATGGTATAAGTCTATCTCTTGGATATCCCACAATAAAAAATTTTTTTTTACTTTCTACAACAAATAATGGCAAATTTTCAAAGCGATTTTAACCAATACAGCATTAATCCTTATCCAATTAAATCATCATCATCTCAGCTCATTAAACGTCACCACCGAGGGGCACGAGCCTACCCGTATAGGGTGATTAGGCCTTAGTCGTCCACGCGGGCCCAGTGAGGATTGGACGACTTCACACACAACCTTCGAATCTCTTCGCAGACGTGCATGAAGGTTTCCTCACGATGTTTTCCTTCACCGTAAGAGCGTCGGATAACGTACATATCTTTTCGAAAATTCGAAAACACATTGGTACGTGTCGGGATTTGAACCTCAGCCCTCTCGGTAGGAAGGCGACAGTCCACACCATTGAGCCACCGACGCTCTCAAATCTCAAATCCAATTCAATACTTTGAATAAATTGTTGACTTAATATAGATATATATGGCCCTTTACAGCATATTATTTAATTGAATATTTTCGAAGATATTACAAATTCAAAATTGCGGTCCGTAACGTTTGTAGCGGTACTGGCCGACCGGGCAGGCCGAAGCGTGCCTTTGATATTACGAGTATGTATAATCAAACAATCAAACTCAAAAAGTGTCCGCAATAAAAATCGTGTCAGTTGGGCAGAATTTTTATTCATTATCACGTCACTTGCTACATGTCATAGTGACATAATAGTGTGCTCGTGGTTTCGATTTTATACCGTTTCAATGACTGGATTGTAATGAATAATAATAATGACAATTATTACAATAAGGCAATGTATTTGTCCAGCGGCTCGGACATTTTAAAGTTGATATTTCTTAAATCATCTTAGAGCGTCGGTGGCTCAGTGGTGTGGACTGTCGCCTTCCTACCGGGAGGGCTGAGGTTCAAATCCCGACACGTACCAATGTATTTTCAAATTTTCGAAAAATATATGTACGTTATCCGACGCTCTTACGGTGAAGGAAAACCATCGTGAGGAAATCTTCATGCACGCCTGCGAAGAGATTCGAAGGTTGTGTGGAAGTCGTCCAATCCGCACTGGGCCCGCGTGAACGACTAAGGCCTAATCACCCTATACGGGTAGGCTCGTGCCCCTCGGTAGGGACGTTTAATGAGCTGATGATGAAATCATCTTAAAGTTGATTGTACATCTACTTTATTGTTTATTTAAGAGATATTTTAACTATAAAAGTAACAGAAGATAATTATCATCAATAGCCCAGAGGCTGAATACGAATATCTGACATATTTAGAAAGAAAGTATAGTATTCTATAACATTAATTCCACGCGGATCTATCCCCAGCAGCCGTGGTGTGCACAGAGATAATGAGTATGAGGAAACAAAACTTTGATTTGCTTATTTCTGCAATGATCACTGGAATTGATAAAATAATTTTTACGTTACAGTCGGCCGACCATAATAAAACTTAATTAATACCCTCAAAAGTCCCATACCGCAAAATGTGAAGTACTTACAAGCAAACATTATCATGTATGCTAATTTTGCATATACCTAAAAGATACATTTAAATGCCAAAACTTTTTGAACTCCTTGAGTTCCCTTTATCATCATCAGCTCATTATAACGTCCCCACGGACGGGCCCGAGCCTACCCGTAGTCGTCCGTGTGGGCCCAGTGCGGATTGGAAGAATACACGATGTTTTCCTTCACCGTAAGAGCGGAACCTATTGCCTTCCTTCACCGGAACGCATAATCCAAACCAGTGAGCAACCGACGCTCTCAAATTAGAATAACATTTTAACTTTACCCTCTATGAAATCTCTACCTCTAATGAAAAAACAATATTATGTGTTTATTTGCACGATGATTCCAATGTACCTATCATTAATGATATTAATATTATGGTGTGGGACATCTGTTTCCAACTGACGAAGTTTGTAACATTATTAAAGTAAAATAACCAATGACGTCAAAAAAGTATGGATTCGGGATATGCTCACAAAACAATCGAAAAAAGTGTTCCGAATGCAGCGACAGCACACACACATTTGTCGAATTTCGAACACATTTACCTAAACAAAAGAGTACAAACTGTACTTTCCTCGGCGGTCCGTTTTTGAGGCACGGATGGCGTATCTACCTTTATATATACAAAATATCATTGAAAATCATCATCATCATCATCATCAGCTCATTAAACGTCCCCACCGAGGGGCACGAGCCTACCCGTATAGGGTGATTAGGCCTTTAGTCGTCCACGCGGGCCCAGTGCGGATTGGACGACTTCACACACAACCTTCGAATCTCTTCGCAGGCGTGCATGAAGGTTTCCTCACGATGTTTTCCTTCACCGTAAGAGCGTCGGATAACGTACATATATTTTTCGAAAATTCGAAAATACATTGGTACGTGTCGGGATTTGAACCTCAGCCCTCCCGGTAGGAAGGCGACAGTCCACACCACTGAGCCACCGACGCTCCCCATTGAAAATAACTTACAACTATTTTGGTGTCCACTTGCTCGATGCTTTCAATATGACTATCATTTATGATCGTAACATTATGGTGTCGAACATCCGACATCGCCAGTACGGCAACACCCATACTCGCTCGGGCTATTATTATTGTTGTCATGCTAATCATCATGCAAAACATTTGTAAGTGACGGATGCCCGTGCCATATTCTGGAAAAGAAACGAATTTATTAATTATTATGTTTGAAAATACATTCATAAGGAAAATATTTCACTTGGTGGAAGTCTCGATACTGAGTCGTCTAGGTAGGTACCACCGCTGTGCCAGATATCGTCCGTACCGTGAAATAGATGTGTTTGGCATTTCACTGTAGCTAGTGAAATACCCGGTATAAGATACCTAAAATCAGTTGTTTGTCTCATTCAATTCCGCTCTGTAATGGTCAGGCGTATCACTTACCATAAGGTGAGCGTCCAGACTGTCCTGTTAACTTCGTTTCATAAAAATCGATTTAATACTAAATTCTGAATGTTATTTTTATCGAACTGACTACTGCTGTTGGCCGCAGATGGCCTTTACAGCTACACACAGTAATTGATTCCGATTTTTATGAATTGTAGCTTTGGCAGAGTTTCTTTACCGTCTGGTATTGTAAGAGTACATGGTCGATGGCGTCATTTACCATCAGATAAGCCGTCTGCTCGTTTGCCCACCATCCCATAAAAAAGGGAACTTTGCTCTGCAGCTACTTTTTGCCGAACCAGTAGGAGATTGATAAAAAAACAAATCAAACGATTGACGGTTCAAGAGTAACTGTAAAATATTTATACCAATAAAGATATCTCGAGTTTGAGTCAATTTAATTTTTAAAGGCTTGGTTTTATAAAGGCTGTTTGAAACAAAAATCTTAAGCTAAATTCATATTTTATTGGAAAGGACAAATTAACGTGAAGTGAAAAGTGATCAATTTTATTACTTCTATTATAAACAACGGGACTTCAAAAACCAAGGAACGTTTTAAGAAAATGGTAAGAAAGTTTTGTTCTATTTCCAAAACATAAACATAGTGTCATAGATGTAATATGACTGTTCCTAGTCCTCAGATGCTCTATGTCGAATTTGAAACGCTATTAGTCTTAAAGATTGGCGAGTTTTAATCAAATTGATACTTACTTTGTGGCTGCAAACCGATTGATTCCTCATGTTTAGCCTTCGCCTTTTCTTCGCTCATATTTCAAACCACAATTTTAAAATTAAAATAAAATAATTCACAACAATTAAGCACTATGATTGCTCCTATTATAATTCCACTATCGTACTGTCAAGGAAATGTTTCATTTGCTCTGAAGGAAAATTTAAATTTGCAGAGTAACGAAAAAATCATTATCTTCATCAGATACCTACAACCCTGTGCAAACTTTGATTGAAGATCTCAAACACGATGCAATCTCTAGTGCAAACATCGCATTTGATTTGCTACTAAATATAAAGGTCGCGTGGAGGCTGGATGAGAAAAGCGGAGGGCCGGGATATCTGGCGCAAAATGGGGGATACCTTTATCCACTAGACTGCGATAGGTTGAAGAGAGAGAGTAAAATATAATGTTAAAATGTTAATAATATATCTTACTAAAAAGACGTATCGAGTGATTGGCCCATTTATAAATCATATCTCGACTACCGTGAAACTTAAGACATTGCATCTACTGGGAGAAAATAGCGTAAGACCCACCCAAGTCCTTAAAAAATCCAGACGGTCCGTGCGCCAAACACCCTGTAGAACTTGATATCCCATTATATAAACGAAAGAAAGAAAGCATTTATTGATATCAATGTAATTACTTACTAAAATATTTACAGAAAAGAAAAAATTACATTACCAAAACAATATGTATTAAAATTTAAGTGTCCGATTTGTAATTTAGAGACAAGATTTTTAACATATCTATATGAATGAATATTTGGTACCTACATAATGAAGAAGAGGATGTAAGATAATATGTTTTTCCGTTTATTGCGGAAAATCTCTGGAAAAGCTGACCAAATTACTTACTGGACCTAATTGGCACAGAACTGAAGAAGAAGGAGTGACAGGCTCGACGAGATTCATGGAACGTAATACGTGAATGCATAGCATATGACCCTAATTATGCACTAATAAACTGTAAAACTGTGTCACTTTTTCATCAACATCAGCTCATTAAACGTCCCCACTGAGGGGCACGAGTCTACCCGTATAGTGTGATTAGGCCTTAGTCGTACACGCGGGCCCAGTGCGGATTGGACGACTTCACACACAACCTTCGAATCTCTTCGCAGGCGTGCATGAAGGTTTCCTCACGATGTTTTCCTTCACCGTAAGAGCGGATAACGTACATATATTTTCGAAAATTCGAAAACACATTGATACGTGGCGGGATTTGAACCTCAGCCCTCCTGGTAGGAACGAGACAGTCCACACCATTGAGCCACCGACGCTCTCTATATGTTTTATATGGTACTAGTTTTTGACTAGTAAGGCCGTTGTCCAAAACATTCCGGAACGCCCCTCATAATAATATCACTTATCTTAATTTCTTCAGAGCTATTTGTGAAACTCAAATATTGTTTTACTGATATGTCATCACCTACTGAAATACGTAACACTTCCTATATTGAAAATTATTCTGCAATATTTATCATTTTAAATAAATTTCTTATGTCTTAATGTTCATTTGATGCCCTTTCATATTAGCCCTTTTTTATATCGATTTATACGTTAGGTGTCCTACGGTTGCCAAGACGCGGTCTTCAATCCAGAACTCTTCTGCTGCTCCAACGGCCATCCGCTGGGCACCTACTACAGATTTTTTATACGAAATGAGCCGTTTACCTTTTATGATGTATAAAGTTGGTAATGTACACCCATTTTATTTAATAAAACATTCCCTTTGTTGTAGAATTTAGAAAGATATACATTTCATCACTTAGGTGTTTCTCGTGACAATTTAATTTGGAGTACAATACTAGTATAATATACCTACTATAGAGCGTCGGTGGCTCAGTGGTGTGGACTGTCGCCTTCCTACCGGAAGGGCTGAGGTTCAAATCCCGACACGTACACATGTGTTTTCAAATTTTCGAAAATATATGTACGTTATCCGACGCTCTTACGGTGAAGGAAAACATCGTGAGGAAACCTTCATGCACGCTTGCGAAGAAATTCAAAGGTTGTGCGTGAAGGCGACCAATCCGCACTAGGCCCGCGGGGACGACTAAGGCCTAATCACCCTACACGGGTAGGCTCGTGCCCCTCGGTAGGGACGTTTAATGAACTGATGATGATGATATTATACCTGTGGCATTGGGCAGGGCACATAGTGCGTAGAACCGATGGCCGATGGGACGGAAAGGTTCTCGAGTGGCATCCGCGTAACGGAAAACGAAGCGTAGGCTGACCCCTAACCAGATGGCCTGATGACCTAGTTAAGGTGGCGGGTATCAGATGGGTGTCAACTGCAGGGGATCGGTCCGCGTGGAAATCATTAGGGGAGGCCTTCGTTCAGCAGTGGACGTTCTAGGTTGTAATGATGATGATGATGATATTATACTTACAAAGTTTTGACTCTTCTTGAAGTTTCGGAGAAATGTGTGTGTGTGTGTGACATTTGAAGGGACGGACAGACAAATGTATTTTTTTATCTATGTCATACAGACATAGATAAAAAAATACATTTTTAGTAAATCTAGACAGCAATCTATAAATTGTGTACACATCATGATACACTGAAATCTTCTGAAGCAGACAAAGTTACATACACATAAATTAATAAAAATAACAAAAACTCAGTCAATAGAATTTTAATATTATTCGGACTAGTTTGGGGTCTTTTTTAATTTGGAAAAGTCCCCTGTTTGTTGAAAATAAAAAACAAAACTATTCAAAAATGTTTTTATTGTGATTTATATACATAAATACTTAAATCTAAGTTAATTACAGATGTAAAATAATTTTATAGTTTCGACTCGTCCTTTTCATTCTGTGGGCTGTGAGTAAAATGGTTCCCAAAACCTGGTTTCATTTCTTCTGAAAAGAAAAATCATCATCATCAGCTCATTAAACGTCCCACCGAGAGGCACGAGCCTACCCGTATAGGGTGATAGGCCTTAGTCGTCCACGCGGGCCAAGTGCGGATTGGACGACTTCACACACAACATTTGAATCTCTTCGCAGGCGAGCATGAAGGTTTCCTCACGATGTTTTCCTTCACCGTAAGAGCGTCGGATAACGTACATATAATTTCGAAAATTCGAAAGCACATTGGTACGTGGCGGGATTTGAACCTCAGCCCTCCCGGTAGGAGGGCGACAGTCCATACCATTGAGCCACCGACGCTCTAAAAGAAAAATACTACTATGAATATAATAAAGCAGATTTATACTTTATTGAAAATGTTTATTATGGTTTCTGAAATGGATGAAATTTAAGTAGTAAAGAGCAAACATTTTTACTGTTAAGAAAACGTCCTTTCTAATTCGAAAATTCTAATTATAGTAGTAACAAATTTAAGGTTTCTTAAAATAATTCTTGATAAAATAGATAGAAAATTAAAAATTCATGAGCAATTTTAGTTCTTACCCTTGATAAATATTCCTTGTCTTTTTTATTTCATGTCTAAAAAAATTGATTGTTTCTTTTATCCGTTTGCATCTTGGTTCATCATCAGCTCATTAAACGTCCCCACCGAGAGGCACGAGCCTACCCGTATAGGGTGATTAGCCTTAGTCGTCCACGCGCGCCCAGTGCGGGTTGGACGACTTAACACACATCCTTTGAATCTCTTCGCAGGCGTGCATGAAGGTTTCCTCACGATGTTTTCCTTCACCGTGCATTTGAGTAAGCTAAATTTAAATAATATTGTATGTATATGTTGATGGATATTATCATTATTTACTGTTATTTAACCCCAACCAGACGCACAATAGTTCCCCTAACCAGATGAGCATGAATAAGTTGGCAAGAAGCAGATGGATGTCAACTGCCAGGGACCGGTTCGCGTGGAAATCATTAGGGGAGGCCTTCGTTCAGCAGTGGACGTATTAGGCTGAAATGATGATGATTATAATAATAAAAATTAAAATGGGACCATTCATGGATATTTATAGATATACCTGGATCAGCTTTCCTTAAAGCTGTGTAGTCTGGATCGTTCCACTTCTGTCTTTCAGAGCTGCCAAAGATCACGTAAATGATATTGGTTCCAGCTGATATAGCGGCTGTCATCAGGAAAACGATTCGCCAGCGACTTACATCAGACTGTGAAATGAAGAAATCAATATTTTGTTAAAGTTTTTTTATGATATACGTGTACAGGACGGTCAGGACGCTCAGCTGATGGTAAGTGATTCGCTTGACTATGAGAGAATGGCATTAATGGAGACCAACAACTGATAGAAAGTTATTATCCCCCACCAAAACCGCACTGCGCCCGATACCCGTCAACACATGTTAGGTCTCTTATACCCGATAATTTCACTAGTTATCGATAGTAAATAAAAAAAATCATAATTACATTCGAAAAAAGACATATTTTTATTGGCCACAATAAAAAACAAATAATGAACAAGAAATAAAAGGAACCTAAATTATATAAACATATTAGAAAATAAACCTAGTGGCCAATCGTGTACAAACTCAGTATTAACTGCAATAGTAAGGAATCCACTGCAGCACTCATATTTTTGCTGCACCTGTAGTAAGCGAGCCACAAAGTGATTTACGTTTATTATG
This sequence comes from Leucinodes orbonalis, assembly GCA_019425675.1. Classification (NCBI taxonomy): domain Eukaryota; kingdom Metazoa; phylum Arthropoda; class Insecta; order Lepidoptera; family Crambidae; genus Leucinodes; species Leucinodes orbonalis. The sequence goes on along the minus strand of PQWD01012903.1, from coordinate 67,763 downwards.
ACGACCCAATTGGTGTCGCGGTTGAGAGGTCGACTGCAATACCAAGGGTTCCGGGTTCGATCCCCGGGCAGTACAAACATTTGTGTGCATGAACATGTCTGTTTGTAATGGTCTGGGTGTTTTCTATGTATAATATGTATGTGTTTACAAAATAAAAATGTATATAAGTATATTTATCCGTTGTTTAGTACCCATAATACAGGATTCACGCTTAACCTGGGCTAGATGGCGCTGTGTGAATGTCAGTGGATATTTATTTATTATTTATTATTATGTTTCATGGGTATAAGGAAATGTATTTAAAACTGAGTAACATTATTTAAGGTACTTTTCAATGCTCAGGTGATTAAAAAGAAATAATGAATTTTAATTATAAAAAATCCCATTTTATTCCTATTCATTTAATGGGTGCAAATACTACAAAGAGATTGCATAGTGAAAGTCCTTATGCGATTTCTCCTACTTTGGTTTGGACATTGCAGACTTAATAATACAAATCTCTTTCAAATTCAATTATGTATTTACATAATACCGAGTACGTACTTACCGAATCATTTCGTAGAATATAACTTGTAACTATCGGCATTGAAACGCTGCCGAAATTGGCGATGAAGTTTGTGAGAGAGAGCATAACCCCAGCAAAGTTCGGAGACAAGTCTAAATAGTTCACCTGAAAATTAATTTAAAATTAACACAAAAAAGGTGATATTAAATTTAGTGTTCTGTTTGTGGACTTAGTGCTCTACCAGTTCCTTATCAAACTTCACTTGGAAGTTCGTTTAATCACGTTTATTTTTTTGACTTTTTTTGTCTGTAACTAACAGTTCATGCGTTTTGTTACTTGAGAAAAGAAATAAATATAATATTACACTAATTTTGTGTGCTAGTCAAACAAATTTTCCAGCTAAATTATTAGTAAATTATTTCAAATCAATCCGGACTCGACTCGACTTTAAAAACTTTATTTAAAAAAACCTTCTATACATAACTTTGAATCGTCAATTTTTTTATGACTACAGTCTTCTACCAGTTTGGAAAATATATGATCCCCGAAAAGATCTAGTAAGAAATTTGGTTACAGAATTTTGTCTTATTCCAAGAAGTCGATTTAGAATAATTTATTATAATGATTGCGTCTTGGCAAGTGTAGCGTTGGACGCTCTCCGGCCCGATGGACGGACGACTTGCGAAAGATCGCTGGTAGAGGCTGGATGAGAAAAGCGGAGGACCGGAATATCGGCGCAAAATGGGGGAGACCTATGTCCAGCAGTGGACTGCGATAGGTTAAATAGATTATAATAATTTTGTGACTGGAACACACAAATATAGAAGAACTTCTTGATGTCTTGAATCTGTGCGAAATTACCATGTATCCAGCTGAGAAGAATCCGCTCATAGTGAGGGTTCCTACAAGCGTCACGATGGCTAGACCTTTACTTTCAGGCCCCAGGAATGACAAGGCCAGTAACCCTCCAGCGATGCCAATGGTTGCTGCAAGAATATCAAACAGTTTACCAAAAAATGTTTTTACTTGTTAAACAATCACACACATCCAAAAATTAAGTCTATCCCTCATTATAACAGTTACATTAAAACAGTTTTAATACAATTTTATTAGATATAAACATATTTTTAAAGGCTTTTCAAAGAGATTTCCAAAAGGTTAATCGACGTCACAGGTGACCGAAGATCTGGCAGCTACCTTGGTCAAAGAATCAGTCTGGCAATCCAAAGAGGTAACGCTGCCAGTATTTTCGGAACTTTGCCGAAAGGGACTTCTTTTAATTATATTTTTTAGTTTTATTTTTTTTTATTTTTAAGTGTTTAGGGTGTAATATATTTTAGTTACCGAATAATGTAATGTTGTAAATAAATGTCTTTTTTTATATCGCAGATAATATAATAATATATAGTATGTAACATATTTTAAATTGAAAGCATCTAGTCAAATAAAAACAGACATGCAAAAAAAAATACTGCACAGAAATCGAACCCTGAACTCTTAGGTCCGTATTCTAGAACGAGAATCAACGTTAATATTTACTTAAATTGCGTTAGAAAGGGATGGTGCTATTTATCTTAAAGAGCTCTATCTCTTTCTAACTCTATTCAAGTAAAGATAAATGCTTGAGACTCGTCTTTAGTTAGTCTTTGCATAAATTAGCCGACTTTGAAAAATATATATTTTATGCAAAGTTTAGCGATTTAAGTACTTACTCACCAAGTGAATTGAAAAGTTTCCTACAACTGCTTAAGGAGAGGATGTTCTTATTCAGGAGCTTCTCAGCAATCAGCGTGGAAGCTGTGTTGCCTATCCACATGCCGATATAAGGCAGAGCTGATAAAGACGCACTCTGAAAATATAATAATGAAATAATAACTCGTCTACACGAACAAGCACTTTTTATTTTGGGTAGGCAAACAAATAAGCCATCTACGTAATGGTAAGTTATATCTATTAACGAGCGTCGGTGGCTCAATGGTGTGGACTGATGCCTTCCGACCGGGACGGCGCCAGTACAAATCCCGCCACGTACCAATATGTTTTCGGATTTTCGAAATTATATGTACGTTATCCGACGCTCTTACGGTGAAGGAAAAATCGTGAGGATACCTGCGCATGGCGAAGAGATTCAAAGGTTGTGCGTGAAGTCAGCCAATCCGCACTGGGCCCGCGTGGATGACTAAGGCCTTAACACCCTGTACGGGTAGGCTCGTGCCCCTCGGTGCGGACGTTTAATGAGCTGATGATGATGGTGAAGTAATGAGGGTATATAAAATTTTAAAAATGAGAACGTCTTTTATTATCTTTTTTGATAGGATAAAATAATACTCGTGCCTTCTTTATTAATATGAGTTAAATATTGGTATTGTGCTAAGAATAAAATCCTTAGTTCTGCAGAGCAACACATGCATTTATTAAATTCATACTTCAAGACCTAATTAAGCTTACAAGTGCATTCTTCTGAGAAATTCTTAGTCCAGGTACATAAATCGAAAGCTAGAGTTTGCAACCGAAAAGAAAGTAAGTATAAAAACTTTAAGAAAAGTTGACTTACGTCTTTCAATGAAATCTGTAGTCCTTTTTCTAAATACGTTGGCAAATCCACAAAGAACAGTACGAAACTAATAGCGGAACCGAAGTGTGTGGCTAGGATGGCCCACAATGGAACCGTTGTCAGGATTTGTTTCCATGGCGTGGGCATTGAGCTCTGTAAAATGAAAGTTTTATTAATAAGTTAACAATAATAGTAGTAATCTTTACTGCACAGAAAATACGTCATTTTCTGACACGTACGATTTATTTGTGGAATCAGTTGCCATCGGAAACGTTTCCGGAACGATATGGCCTGGCGTCCTTCAAAAATAGAGCGTATACTTATATAAAGGGCCTGCAACGCATCCCTGTGACCTCAGCTGTTGCAAATGTCCATGGGCGGCGGTAACACTTTCCATCAGGTGAACCGCATGCCCGTTTGCCTCTCTATGTTATAAAAGAATATAATAAATGAAGAACCAAACTGAAAGTACAATTAAGGCAGTAAGTTAGTCATGAACCAGGCATCTGATTCCGCTAATTTAAAAATTCGCTAATACGATCGTAATTGTGACTCAATAGTAAAATTGTTCACTCATTTGTTCAGTTTCATAGTAAATTTTAATTGGTTAGACCGTTCGACAATTCACTATACTATTACCATTTTAAACCAATCATATGAAAGTTGTATCGGAATACCAATGTTACAGTAAGTAAATATGGAGTAAATCATTATAGGCAAGCAAATCAACTGAATATAATATTTAATTTCCCGCGGTATAGAATTATTATTCTCCCGCTAAAAACGGTAACACATTGCTTTAATTTTAATATTTTTTTTTAAAATAAAAGTAGCCATTTTTTTATTATATGAGCTACCTGCCAAAAAAGTTCCATCCAATAACGGAACAAACAGCCAAACAAACATTTTTAAAATGTTATATATTGTTTAATATTCAATCATCATCATCATCATCAGCTCATTAAACGTCCCCACCGAGGGGCACGAGCCTACCCGTATAGGGTGATTAGGCCTTAGTCGTCCACGCGGGCCCAGTGCGGATTGGACGACTTCACACACAACCTTCGAATCTCTTCGCAGGCGTGCATGAAGGTTTCCTCACGATGTTTTCCTTCACCGTAAGAGCGTCGGATAACGTACATATATTTTACAAAAATTCGAAAACACATTGGTACGTGTCGGGATTTGAACCTCAGTCCTCTCGGTAGGAAGGCGACAGTCCACACCACTGAGCCACCGACCCACTAATATTCAATAGCATAAAAAAAATTCAATATTACAATCAGACGCTCCAATTTTACTTATGTGATATTAAATAGATAATACATATCAATTTCTAATAAAATTTCTTCATAAAGTTAAATATCTACGTAATTGGAATCACAAAATTATCGTGGAATGGAAAATAAACAAAAATACACGAGTATTTTGGGTAACATAAATAGAAACTCCTATCCAAATGACAACTTCAAATATAAATATCGAAATGGATTGCTGATTTAGTTAACGACGGGAACCAAATAAATGAAATGAAGGTAAACAAATAACTAAATATAAATTCGAACAAATTAGTGTTTACTTTTTCCAGTATTTACTCGTACATGTTATCAATTTAAAAATGTTTAAATTTTTCGGGTTTTGAGTCGACGTTTAAGAAAGAAACTAAAACACCTAAAAAATATTCCTTTCCGGTCTAGATATCTACTATAAAATCATATCATAAGTGCTTTTTGTAAGCCTAATCTGAATAAATGAATTTTGACTTTGACTTTAAAAAATATAGGATAATACTATAATAATCCATACTAATATTATAAATGTGAAAGTATGTCTGTCTGTTTGTTTGTTACGCTTTCACGCCTAAACGGCTCAACGCTTTCACGCCTAAACGGCTCAACGCTTTCACGCCTAAACGGCGCCTAGGTAACCTAGAATAGGTTTTAGGCTACTTTTTGTCCCATTTTCACCCCCCACTCTCCTAAAATGGAAGTTGGAAGTTTGTATGAAACATTCCGCAATTTTTGTAGTACGACGCTGAAATTTGGTATGCGGATTATTTGTCAGAAACGAAAAAACTTGGCATATAATTTTTTTACCTTTAAAGGTGTGGGGGGAATCCTATGTATAGTTATATATATATATATAATTATATATTATATATATATATATATATATTATTATATATATATATATATATATATATATATATATATATATATAATATATATTATATATATCCACAAAATTGACCCCAAAACCTTTTAAATTGGGGGGAGGGGGGAGGGAGGGGATCCGTTTTTGGAAATGGACTCCAAAACTTTTAAACTTGAGCGGGGGATTCCTATGTATAGTGATATATATGTATACATAATTTTCTTTACAAGTTTAAACAGTTTACAAGGTAGTGAACTGATAGTAGAAAGCTAAAAATAAGTATGATGGCTATTTGTCATAAACAATAAACCTTGCATATTGAAGTTTTTGCAAATCGGCCCTTAAAGCCTTAAAAAAGAAAAAGAAGAAGCAGTGTTGCAGTGTTAAAATTATTCTGTTTTCGTTACCAGGAAAGTGGATAGCTCCACTTTCCTGGTAACGAAAATAGAATAATTTTGTCATCCCGAATTTAACGCGGGCGAAGCCGCGTGCAAAAGCTAGTACTTTATAAATATAGGAGCTATTTGATACTAGGTGGTAGACTCGATACTGTGTACCAAACGTTGTCCTGTGAAACAGGAGTGTTATGCACTGGTGTGTTCCGGGATGAGGGCACTGTAGCTAGTGAAATTACCGGGTATAAGAAACCTAACATCTGTCGTTTAGGGTGTTGCTGATGGGCAGTATTGACGAAAAATAATGACAACATTAATTTTCTTAACATTCTATCTGTCATGGTCAGGCGTATCACTTAAGACGTGAGTGAAATTACTGTACCGTTCATTAAGTTTCGTTCAAGCAATAGTCTGATGTAAATTCTCATACCTGAGCCGCAGTGCTGTTCAGGGCATTTTCGATATACTGCCTCTCTTCTTTGCTGATCATCTTGTGTTGCCCTGGGGAACTGGCGGCGAACCAGTACCAGATAGCAGCAGTGATGAAGAGAAGAACCGACATGGTGTAAAAGATGAGCTTCCATCCCATGGCCGTTTCGGCCAGCACGCCTGACACGGGCATTGCGATGATGGTGCCTACTTGAAGACCTGTTGAAGAATTATTTAATAAGATTTTTGTTGCATTGCCTCCATTGTCTAGTGGTTTAAACGTTGAGCCTGGGAGTTTGGGGTTCGAAGACCTCGGGGAGAATGTACAGTGGAAGTAACTTTGTACGTTTTTCTTAGTTGGGTTAGGATATTGAAGGAAGAATCACCAGACACTTTGAAAAGATAGATGATTTCGCGCTTAGAAAAGAATATTTTTTAGTCAGTAGTGGCTGCCAATATGAGGGTAGTTACATAAAACCACGTCAGAGGCAGTAAGGTGGTTCACAAAATACTGATAACAGGATCGTTTAGTTTTCCCATCGATTGACTACCTACGCTAACTTCCGATACGTTTTACGGAACTTAACGCGATCTCCTTAAACCTCGTTAATTCAATCACATATTGTTGCTGTTGAATAACGTCGTAGTAGTTTTATAGCGTTGATTCCGTGCTAAATTTGAAATACAACCAGTCAACAGGCCAAACCACTGAAGCGCTTTTTTTTCAAAGCATCAAAACTCATATTTTTAGTTTAGTATTTTAATCGGTTTTTATTATATTTTTGTATATTTTTTGACGTTCATAAGTGCTTTTTGTAAGCCTTATCTGAAATAAATGTTTTTGACTTTGACTTTGAGTATTTAATACCCTCCATAAACGATGCCAGAATAGCTGGTACGCTCGTTAGGTGGTAGCCACTGTCCGAGCAGAGTATGACTGGCTGGGAACAGGCAGGCTTGGATAGACCATAGCCACTCTGGCAGCGCAGACTAGCGGCCAGCCTCCCTGTAATAAGTTTTATTTAATCAGTTAGACATTTCCATAATTCTGAATCCCATAGGACATAGGGCTTCCAATGCAGATTGGTGGGTGACAATGACTTTCTTTGGTAGTAGTTGGAACCAACAACTTCCAAAGCCAAACCAAAGTCAACTAAAAGCTTTTTCATTTGGGAAACAAATAATACAGTTAACCCATATATTAAAAAAAAAAACAAAAAATGTACTTGTGTTGTACAGTCTTAACAGAAATTAGTTAAGACTGTACAACCTTACATTCCATAAACTGAGCATGAACAGGTGTTACATTTATCACTATAGTTTTAAGTATTTAACTACTCTAGAAAGAAAAGAAAGGGAAAATTTTTCATTGATTTTAAAACGAAATCTCTTTTCAAACAACAAAAGCTAATCATGTTCTAGGCTACATTAGTGCAAGTCTGACTTTCCTCTTATAGCAATTCCCTATAGAGCTATTAAAAATATCTGTTTCACAAAAAAAAAAATTCTACATGCTCTGTGCAAAAATACATTTTGTGCATATCGCGCAAAAAGGGAACATAGTAAAAGTGAAAAGTAGTTGTTAATTTAAGTTTGTTAATCAAAGAATGTGGAAAATGGTGTAGATCTGTCTTGCAGTGAACTGTAAGTTGAGGAGGGATAAATAAAGTGGTTAATTTGGAACATAACGCTTTCAACCGCTACAAATTTATGTCACGGTTGAAAGAATAAAAATTAAGATAGGTATGTGATTATTAATGATAACTACTGCTTTATAGTAACAGCCGCCGCCGTTATTTTGTTCTAAGCAAATTCACTCTCTGAGTACTTAACCGTTAACGTTACCTAATGGATTCAATAATGTAATGATATCTCACAACGAGCTATCATTCAAGCTATCATCTGCCCTATTTAAATTCAATTCCAAAATATCGAATAAATTTAACGAAGACTTAGTTATTTCACAATACGTTAAAAGAGTAAGAATCGAATAAAAATCACGATATTTCGGAAAGAAACTGCTGTTTTATCAGATTTATTGACAAAGAATTGTGATCGGAAATACTGCCAAGTTGCTTAAATCATCGGCTTCTTACGGCGTTCTGGAATCGCTTTCAAAGAACATTTTTATTGGTTTTATCTACTGAATAGGTCTCTTGGCAAGGTTTCACATACAAGAATTTCTGATAAACAGACTTTGCAAATTTATGTACATCGCACACGTATCTAGTATCAAAGATATCAAGCATCTGTTCTAAAAAAATGTTTCACTTTTTATGTATCAAGTATATAAGCTTATAGTATAATAATATAGTGTAAAGATTAATAAAATTGTTGCTGCACAGCATCAAACATGTAATTGAAGTTGTTAATCTGTGTTCGGTTCTTATCAGTGGGTCTAACCAAACTGGGCAAAAATACAAAAAGTCAAAACTACTATGTGTCAACGCTCAAACCTCTTTCAGCTTATTTTAGAATTGTTCAATGTTAAATCATTAACAGAAATCGACTCCAGAGGGACTAAAAAAATATGTTTTATTGTCCAAAATTTTTAGTTTATTTATTTATTAATTTGTTCATAGACACTGCAATTATTACATGTGAATAGTGTTATGTAAGTATGTACAGATTGTGACTAATTACTAGTTGTTATCTTATATTCAATACCATTAAAACGCATGGCATGACGTTCAACGCTACCAAAACACAGGCGTGTCTGTTATCCACCAAACGGAGCAAATTCGAGCTTGCTCCGACTTTCCGGAATGTACCTGTCGCAGTGACTGATAGCCTAGAGCTTCTTGGTGTCCATCTCACTGCCAATCTCAACTTCGGCCAATATATCGAGTCCAAAGCAAAGACTGCAGCAAAAAAACTTGGGATCCTTTCCAAGGTTAGGCGGTATTTCACCCCAGGACAGCTTCTAGCATTAAATCAAGCCCAAGTCCGGTCTTGTATGGAATATTGCTGCCGCCTATGGGATGGATCAGCCAAATACCAACAGGCTGCTTTGGACTCGATTGAGCGGCGTGCTGAGCGGCTCATTGGCGACCCTACTCTGACTGACGCTAAGCTGCAAAGCCTCGAGCATCGTCGTAGAGTTGCACGGCTGTCGGTTTTTTACAGGCTACATTTCGATGAGTGTGCGATGGAATTACACGCGTTAATTCCACCAGCCCCTTTTCACCATCGGGATACAAGACGGAGGCGAGCGTTCCATCCTTACGTGGTAGACATTCCACACATCCGCACAGCCCGCTTTGGTGCCTCGTTCCTAATGCGCACCGCAAAGGAATGGAATTCTTTGCCTCCTTATGTGTTCCCCGATCATTAGAACCCGGCCGTCTTTAAGGCAAGAGTGAATAGGCTGTTTCTAGGCAGGCATGATCCATCTTCGGCCGCATCATCACTTACCATCAGGTGAGATGGCGGTCAATTGTCTGCCTATAAAGGATAAAAAAAAATGGAACTTTATTGTGTTACAGTCCAATCTCATCATAGCCATTTTGCAGATGGCCACGTGAAGAGGTATAGGAAATTTGTTAATAACGCTAAAGATTTATCAAGTAATTATACAATGTATTTTTTTGATAACTTACCAAAGCTGCCAAAGAAGGGAGAGAGAGAACATAAGCACAGTTGACTAGCAACGCAACTAGTAAAATTGGTTTTCCTCCGAATTTCTTGGCTAGAAGTCCCGCTGGGACCTGCATCAGCACATAGCCCCAGAAGAATGAGGACAGGATCAAACTTTGCGTGCGTTTATCCCAATCGTACACCTGGAATTTAAAGAACAGTTTTGACTTAATGTTTGATGACCCATTTGGTGTTGCGGTTGAGATGTCGGCTGCTACACCAAGGGTTCGAGGTTCGAACCCTGGGCGGTAAAAAACATTTGTGTGCATGAACATGTCTGTTTGTAATAGTCTGGGTGTTTTCTATGTATAATATGTATGTATTTACAAAAAAAAAAATGCGACATACGTGACCAGCCCACTACTACTTCAACTTGCAGATCCGGTGGGTTAGGTACCTACTGCGGTGATAAATATATTTCTATAAGTTCAGTTTATATTTCCAAAAGAGGTAGAGCTATTTAAGTTATAGGGTCCAACTCAACATCAGCTATGTGTGCTCGTAGGATCATGGTATCCAGCTCATTCAAATTTGATACTTACAGCTACCGTCGTGCCGTTCCTTTTGCCTTCCCCAGCCATGGCTAGAACAGCAACCCCCATACTGCCTCGAGCGATGAACAGCGATATCATGGTGAGGCTCATGCAGGCTATTTGGAGGTGGCGAATACCAAGTCTTCGGTCTATGGGAAATCGATTTGATAACTAATAGGAATGTCTGACTATGTCTTGCGCTTTATTTAAAGACGAAATAATGATAGATACTTAACAAATTCTATATATATTTAATACTTAAAACTTCCTTCTTTATACATTTACGAAGTGGCAATATATGTTTTGCAAAATCAGCATGAGTTTACTAAATTTTCAGAAAATAATTCACTACAGAGTCACAGACATGGAAATGGAATATGTGCAAAACCATGTAAGACAAAACTATTTCACAGTAGTTTCTTTGGCATGGCTTCAAAAATATTTAATAAAGTTCCGAATGACTTAAAGTTATTGCCAATTAAGATATTTAAAAAACGTTTATTAACATTATTATTAGATAAAACTTATTATTCAATTGAGGACTATTTAAATGACAAAGCTTTGAAATGACTGGACATGATTTGTAAATTTTTAATATATTTTGTGCATGATTCGTACGTACTCACAATATTTCAAAAAGTATTGATTGTATAAATTGACATCTTTTTATTTATTTTACTTTTAAATTAATGTTTGATTATTATTATTTTGACATTTTATTGTATTTATTCATTTCAAATCAATTGTTAATCTATGAATAAATCATGTGATTATATTTGTATACCTTGACAAAGGTGGAAATGTAGTGGGACGTATCATAAAATTTTGTCATCTTTACCATGTTTTAACCTATGTTTCACAAATAAAAAAATATTCTATTCTATTCTAAAAATTTAAAATATAAAAACATTAAACTAATAGTAATAAATAATGGTAATTGCTGCCCACAAAAACATACATAACACATTGATTGACAAACCAACTGGTGTAATGGTTGAGACGGCTTTACACCGAGGGTTCCGTGTTCAATCCCAGTACAAACATTTGTGTGCATGAACATGTCTGTTTGTATTGGTCTGGGTGTTTTCTATGAGCACATGTCATTAAAAATCTCAAAAAAATATATTTTTAATACAAACCGAAATTAAAACTAAAAACATTTATGAACTTATTATAACTAAAAATATTATTAAAGAAGTCCCTTTGGGAAAGGTTCCGAAGATACGGGCAGCAACCCCTTTGATGATTTGTAAATATGTAAAAAGTCACAAGTTCTTGAGTGAACTCGGCCTGTTAGTTAACAAGGTAAGGTTGGTTTCAGTATCCAAATATATAGAAGAAAGTCGTGTTGGTTACTAACACTATAACTAAGAACGGCTGAACTGATTTGGATGAAATTGTTACTCCAAAGAATAAATGAGTGCGTTGACGACTCCAAAAAGAAGGCATATGGAAATAAAGAAATGGTTAGTGGGTTTTATCTGATATCTCACCTAACGTGGATAGCATCTTAGTTATTTAGAAGAAAACTAGTATTGAGCTTGAAACATTTGCAGATTGCGTGCGGATTGGCCGACTTCACGCACAACTTTGAATTTCCTGTAGGCGTGCGCAGGTTTCCTCACGATGTTTCCTTCACCGTCAGAACGTCAGATAAACGTACATATAATTTCGAACATTTGAACGAAAACGAAATCGCACAGAGCAGAATTTGAACCTGTCCCTCCATGGAAGGCAACAGTCCCGTCAATGAGCTACCAAAGCTCATATATTTCATACACCTAATAAACTCGCTAAATATACCATCATTAACTGAATACTTACAATTTGAGCACACCCAATTTCCCTGTATTCAGCATCGTATTTGTTATCTGTATCTTTCTCCATTTTGTTAATTTCGCCCACTTGACACCATGTCTCCTCATCAACAAATGAACACGATTCTCCATTTGCATAAAAATATAAACCCTTATGTCAAATATACATACATTTACCTGGATATATGCTTTTCAATTGTATACCATACTGTGTCAAAATTAAGGACCAGTTTTGCTTGTATTTGATCCTTCACAACTGCTGAGTGGTTTGAGTGACAACTTTTGAGATATACGTATCCCTGTGTAATCAAGTAGACATATAACGTGCTTGCTACTTTTTAATGAAGATACATAAACAAATGACTCTGCAGTGATACGCGATATGATTTATACGTATTTGGGAAATGATAAACTAGGTTTTGCCACCGGTTTTGTTTTTATTGATGTTGTAAAATAATTGAGTGTTGATGAAATGCAAGCCAAGTGATACCACCTGTTCTTATTTACTTATATTTTTAGTAAAACAAACGAGTAGACGATTTCACTATTCGTTTTATGCTGCCATGTGTACAGGACGGCCAGACCGGCCGTGGTAGGTGATACGACTGACCACGATAGAGTGGCATTGATTGTTAACAATTAATTGACAGTTTTAGTCTGTATTATCAAAATATGTGACTTTCACTTGATAAAATCAAGAAGAATTGCGGTAACACTGCAATTAAAAGAGCGTCGGTGACTCAATGGTGTGGACTGTCGCCCTACAACTTAGATTCAAATTTCGCCACNTCTACGATTCATTATCATTATATCAGCCTATGATGTCCACTGCTGAATATAGGATCCCAATAACTTCCACTCCACCGGTCGGAAGCTATCGGCTCTGTCCATCTTGTGGACGGTCGTCCTACGCTGCGTTCACGAATCGAGCATCTGTGGCACATGGTGTGGATTGTTGCCTTCCTACGAAGGGACAACATCCACACTGAGAAGGAACACACACACCAGACATCCACCATCCACACACGGAAGGGAGGGCTGAGGTTCAAATCCTACAACATACCTATACATACGTGAGGAACCTGCGCACGCATGCGAAAGATCAAAGGTAGTGCGTGAAGTCGCCCATCCTGCACTGGGCCTTGTGGACGACTCAAGCCTAACTACCCTTTAAGGATAGGCTTCTGCCCTTCAGTGGGGACGTTTAATGAGCTGATGATGGTGGAAACAAATCTATGCCTGTAACACTGCTCATATTTAAATTAAATCCAATGCTCTCGTATGCTCCACAAAGGAAGGCGCTATGCGGCTTTAGCAGAGTCGCTATTTTTTAAATATCAGGGGCTAGCATCTATTAAAAGTATTCCATAATACGTCAGCATTTTGGTACTAAAAAGGCTAAATACGAGTAATATTATTGTAATACTCTTACGTTCTATATATAATATGTATGTATTTACAAAACAAAAATATATAAGTATGTTTATCAGTTGTTTAGTACCCGCAATACAAGCTTCACGTTTAACTAGGGGCTAGATGGCGTTGCGTGAATGTCAGTGGATATCTATAATATAAAAATGAATCGTAAAATGTGTTGGTAAGCGCATAACTCAACAACGCCTATACCAATTTGGCCAATTCTTTTTTTAAAATGTTCGTTGAAGTCCAAGGATGGTTCTTACGGCGAGAAAAAATCGAATAATTGCCGGGAAAACCCTAAAAACAGCCCTTTTATTTTTCACATACAAACGTTTTCTAACTAAAACGTAGAATCAATTTGAGCTTTATTGCTATTATAATATAAAGTTCATTAAAATTACTTACTTTTAAATGCGTATAGTGTTTTATTTAATTATTTTTAATTCACACGAATTATTACCAGGGTGACGGTTCTGTTCAGGATATTTTTTGCAAAGAATATAAAAACGGTAGGAACAAAACACTGCCACATTACATTTTTTTCTGACAGGACGAAGTCTGTCGGGTCAGCTAGTTTATTATACTTACAAAGTTACCAACGTAAGATTTTACAACATCTGTATCTAGTTTCGTCCAGTTTGCCTCACCAAGTTATGATAAATTTAATTCAGTATGTAATCAATGAGTATGTACCAGACAATTCGTGACAGAGGAAAGTTTTGCTTATGAGCGTGTGTGTAAATTCACGTTTATGACGTAAGCAGATAGCAAACAAATGTTTTTATGACTACGCATATTTTTAAAACAGCATTATAAATATGCGCAGCATTAATTTACGTGCATTGCTATGCAGTACCTTTGGAAAGGCCGAAAGAGACGTTATACGATGACGATGATGATGGTTTCTATTTAATTAATCGAGCATCATCATCATCAGCTTATTAAACGTCCCCATCGAGGGGCACGAGCATATCCGTAAAGAGTGTACATGCCTATAGTCTTCCACGCAGGCCCAGTGCGGATAAGTCAACTACACGAACAACCTTTGAATCTCTTCGCAGGCGTGCGCAGGTTTCCTTACGATGTTTTCCTTCACCGTAGGAGCGTCAGATCACGTACATATAATTTCGAAAATTCGAAATTACTTTGGTACGTGGCGGGATTCGATTCTACGCCCCGGTAGGAAGGCAACAGTCCACACCATTGAGCCACCGACGCTTCACATATATCCACGCATATTATTATAGCAGCATTTAAAAATATGCGCAGCATTATTTACCTACATCGCTATGCAATGCGGGAAGGCCTGTGCCCTGTGGAGACGTTACATGATGACGATGATGATGATTTCCATTTTATTAATCGAGCATATTGCAAGATTTCTCGAACAGCCGCAACTAAATCTGAGGCGTCCAAGACCAGACTGATATGGTGGAATGAATTATTTCCGAACTCGTCAAAACATCCCCATTTGGCTGAGGAGCTGCCTCCGGGCAGTTATCTCCCTTGGGCGTTCTAGAAAATTATTGATAGACTTCGTGCAGGTTTCGGCCGATGCAGAATAATTGGGTAAGATGGGGATATTAAATAGCAGTGTGTGTTACTGTGGTGCCCCTCAGACAGAGGAACACCTACTGTCTTGCCAGAACTGTCCATTTTTTTGCGGTTTCCAGGACCTCTGGATGGCAAATGAAAGGGCGATCAAAGTGGCCCCATATTGGTCGCATTATCATATTAAGCAAACTACAACTCAAAAAGTTTAATACAAATAAATCCTTTAATGTCACTTTTGGAGCGTCAAGAAGTTATTTTAAATGAATCTAAAACGATTAGAAGAAGAACTGCTTGTACTAATAATAATACTCACTGACATTAACACAGCGCCATCTAGCCCCAAATTAAGCGTGAAGCCTGTATATGTTATGGGTACTAAACAACAGATAAACGTACTTATATATTTTTGTAAATTCATACATATTATACATAGAAAACACCCAGACCATTACAAAACAGACACATGCACTAAAATGTTTGTACTGCCCGGGGATCGAACCCGGAACCGTTGGTGTAGTAGTCGACGTCTCAAACGCTACACGAAATTACATGGTTTCTTTTATTTTTGTTATTTCTTAGGCTAACGACGAAATGATTAACCTGGTGATAAGATACCCATAAGTACGCAGTAACATGCATAGAGTTTATGAGTACCAAAGGTATGATATGTAGTGACGGAAGATTTTAATACCATTATCACCATCTCTGCCTCTCACGCGTTTCTTTATGGAGGCTCATATTGCCCTTATACGGATTTACAAACATTTATTAGGAAACGGTGATTTGGCGAATCGGGAGCGAAAGTTATAAGTTTATGATTTATTTCGTTGGTTGTGTACTAAACTTAGGTTACATACCAAATTTCAGCTTTCTAGCACTTCAGGAAGTAGCCAAACATTTTGATGGTCATCAGGTGTCAGAATTACGATATCAGTGTATTTTATTTAGATATCAAAGTCAAAGTCAAAAACATTTATTTCAAATTAGGCTTACAAAAAGCACTTATGAACGTCAAGAAATATACAAAAATATAATAAAAAATATTTAAATACTAAACTAAAAATATGAGTTTTGATGCTTTGAAAAAAAAAGCGCTTCAGTGGTTTGGCCTGTCAATAAGTATAGTATTAGAGCTTTTTTATTTTTTATTTATTTAAGTTCACCTACAGTTGTTACATTAAATACAAAAATCATACCAAATCAGTAGTCATGCCACAATGCACAACCTCTTACAGGCAAACATATCATGCACTTATATAACAGTACTAGTCTTTATAAACATACTTTTTAAAGTCTAAACCACAATAATTTTAACTGGTATATGATAACAGATCATATGAACTATCCGGTACTTCGGAAACCAAATCTATGAGAGTACATAATAACTACGAAAGACTTCGAGCAAAGGTAGATAGTGGCTTTGCCCTTCGCATGGCTCGGCTTGGCGGGGACACTACGGTGCCCTCAGCTAGTCACGCCCACTTTAGGAATGTCAAATGTAATATATTTGCTTACATAAAAGATTTCATATCACAATTGCCAAACATGTGAAATGGTTTCCTTCGTAAATTAAACGCTGAATACATACGTTACACGTGTTTTAGTTATTTCTACAAACAAATGTAAGTGAAAGGTATCTCGACGACGAATATTTCAAGAAGGCACACGTGATGAAAGTTATTTTTATCACTGAAATGTTCTATGATATTTGGGACTTCAAATAACTTTTTGAACGTACTATTTTAGGGCAGAGTTGAAAAAAGGTTGAGGTTATTTTTGATCCTAATTTTAGGCAGGAATCGGGATAATGATATCCCGAAAAGGTTTTGCCACATTATTGTTTCCTATATTTACATTTTTCCCAAAACGCAATTAGATATATGGCTAATAATCGTATGTTTAACGATATATTATTTAAAATCCATTTTTGACGACCCATTTGGTGTTGCGGTTGATACGTCGGCAGCATCACCAAGGGTTCCGGTTCGATCCCGGCAGTACAAACATTTGTGCATGAACATATCTGTTGTAATGGTCTGGGTGTTCTATGTATAATATATATTATTTACAATAAGACATATATAATATAATATATAATGTAGTATAAGAGCGTCGGATAACGTACATATATTCGAAAATTCGAAAATACATTGGTACGTGTCGGGATTTGAACCTCAGCCCTTCCGTAGGAAGGTGACAGTCCACACCACGAGCCGCCGACGCTCATATATATATATATACATAAGTATGTTTATCCGATGTTTAGTGCCCATAAAATAGGCTTCACGCTTAACATGGGGCTAGATGGCGCTGTGTGAATGTCTGTGTATTTTAAAATTAAAAAATATTGCTTATCGCATCGCATGTTTAACTATGTATTTTTAACTCTATCTTGAAATCTTACTCGTTGTCATCATCAGCCTATAACGGCCCACTGCAGGGCACAGGCGTTCCCACATAGCATAGACGTGGGGAGTAAAACCAGTAGCATAAAAGAAAAGAAAACAAAAGCCCGAGTATTATTCGGGTAGAGCTAAACAGTTAAGCGAAATTCACAAAGTTTTATAAGGTCCCTCGCGGTCTAATTGGGCAGTTGGCTTGTTATAACTAGTTTCTTTCCGGTTAATAAAGAGGTTACCTTAGAGCTACGAAACACAGTCTTGGGGTAGTGTAGTAGTGCAATGTTACATCAGTACAAGTCAAACTCCTTCGTGTGTCAAGACAATGGTTTCTAACTAATGAGTGTTTTTTGCCTTGTATGATAAAAAAATAAGTGTTTTTGAGTAGAATTTATTTAACTAAAAGTTCACTATTGAATTTCATGTTTTCGGTCATGGCGACCACTTCGACTCCTAAACAGTACGGCGCACATGCGCTTGAAGATGGCTAATGTAGCGGTCTTTGCAGTAAACTCACGAGCACATTGTGCACACGTGAGCTTACCATTGACATAATTATACTGAATGGTCACGGGTGTTCGGGCTTTTAATTCGTCGCGTTAAGCGTCTAGATCAGCTTTACGCTGATCTTAAAAAAAACTCACTATTATAGTTCGATTAAACTTAGAGGACTATTATTCCACTTATTTGAGGTTTTAATTAATATCTACAGATATTCAAACAGCTTTTTCTAAAAATGCAAATTGTACATTTAACCGTTTTGACCCAATCTCCCCATGGCTATACTGTGTAGGAATGCCTTCTCCTTACAACGGGCAGTTATAGGCTGATAATGATATAGTGAAATGAAAAGTGTTTATTCAGTTTAGGTCCTTACATAACACTTATGAATGTCAAATGAAGCTACCACTGGTTCTGAGGTAGTTTTCCACTGAGAAGAAACCAGCAAGAAACCAGACATAGAAGCACCCAGACCAATAGAAACAGATATGTTCAATACACATTTCTTTGTAGACACTCACAGGGGTCGATTTCGAAACCCTTTTTATGACCAACTAAGTTACCAACACATTAGTATAATATACCATCAATAATTTATCATCAGGTGATGATGATCTCTTTGCTAGCTTGGATCCTAAAACAAAACAAAATGGGATTAAAATAAGTAAGATAAACCAAATGTTCACTCTTAAATATGTATTAAAAACCTTATTATTTGGAGACACAATGGAAAACCGAAGTATAGTACAGAAGGCTCACAAAAACTTTATAATAAAAGAGTGCATTTAGCTATAAAATATAATAAGGTCACCTCTGCATTAATTTTATGCCCTTGGGTTTTGCACCCTTAAAATACGTGACTAGAAAATGTATTAGATAATAATTTTATGATGTTATTTTAAAATTTGGCTTACTAAAGCCTAAGAACGATGTTAAACAATATGTATTATAAATAACTGTTTTTAACATTTAAATAAGACGTTAGTATAGTTTGACGTATAAATTAGAAATACTTTTACGTTTTCGTATCTAGTGCTCAAATATATAATACACATAGATCCAATATTGTGTTATCAAATACTACTGCTGCTAACCGCAGATAGTCTTAACAGCTTTATCGGGCAAGTGGCGACCGCAGATGGCTATCAGCCTCAAACATTTACAAAACGAGCCTAAGGGCAACCCAGGACGGGACTCTAACCTCGGCTAGGGTGTTGTGGGGAGGGCTAGGCAACCTAGCTCGTATGGCTGATGATGATGATACCAAAAACATGATGATAGCTTTAATGACAATATTTTATATATATAATATATATATTATATATATATATAATATAATATTATATATATCAATGTCATCGTCAGTCATCAGTTACCTTTGAGTTATATATTAATATATATATAATTATATATATATAATATTATATATATATATAACCTAAAGTTAACTGACTGACTGACTATTTGACATAGTGATCTATCAACGCCCAGCCCAAACCACTGGACGAATCGGGCTGAAATTTGGTAATCAGGTAGATGATATGACGTGGGTATCCGCTAAGAAAAGATTAAGGGAATAAAATAGAGGATGAAAGTTTATATGAAGCTGTCAATTTTACAGCACGATTGCTGAGACTTTGCATGCAATAAAACTACTATGACAATGTTAAAATCCATCCCTAAGGGGATATAAAATTATACTGCATTACGCGAGCGAAGCTGAGGGCAAAAGCTAGTAATAATAAATCGAATGTTTTTGCAAAAAAACATATGGCAAACTCTAGAGGTACTAATATCATCAATCTTATTTCCTTGTTACCCCCAATATCAAACAATACACTTCACAACAAGCCTTTAGGTGCTTTCTTTTTGTGGCTTCGAATATCATGTCATGACTGGCTTTGCCTTCCTTCTATACTCGAGCGTACAGCCAAACAAAATTGGATCTTTACCAATGAGTAATAGAAATGAAATTCGCGTATTTCTATGGTGAACCAACTAGGGACTTTTTGTTTCATAGTAATTGGCGAATGGAAGTGACAGCCGTAGTCGTATTTGCAGACGTCGAGAAGCGGAAATATTGGATATGTACGTGAATGTTTTTTTTTATTTGCACGCTATTTCAAAACGATATGACTTGGGACGGAAAGGGTTTTCAAAGGATTTAGGAAAATCGGCTAATGGTAATGTACGAGTATAATAGGGTTCGGTAATTACTCGTTTGGATTTTTTCATAGACAAACATTACGTAATAAATAGTAAAGACACCTATTAATTTAACCAAAGTAGGTAAACGATTCATCTTGACGACCCATATGAGTGTTATGGTTGTGCCGTTGACTACTACACGAAAAGTTCTGGTTTAATCTCCGTACATACATTTGTGTGCGTGAACATGTCTGTTAGTCTGGGTGTTTACTATGAAAGGTATGCATGTATGCTTAGTACAACAGACTTCACGCTTAACTTGGAGCTAGATGGCGCTGTGTGAATGTCAGTGAATATTTGTTTATCCTACCAAACCAGTTCTATTGATTGCCTAAAGTTATTTGTTAACACAAATTCAAACGGGAATATCCTGTAAATCCAAAGTTTTTATTAAGAAACAACCGAAAACTTTGCCAAATGTAGTAGGAATATTTCTTATCTAACTTCATTTTTAGGACTGGCATAGTCGCTCGGAACCCTTTAGGAGGCTAGTTCGATCCTTCATCACTTATCGTTTTTATAGAGGCCCGATAAATTGAGAGGTTCTAAGAGATATTCGAGATGGAATATATGCCACTG
Organism: Leucinodes orbonalis; assembly: GCA_019425675.1. Taxonomy (NCBI): domain Eukaryota; kingdom Metazoa; phylum Arthropoda; class Insecta; order Lepidoptera; family Crambidae; genus Leucinodes; species Leucinodes orbonalis. Next base: position 47,080 of record PQWD01012903.1, on the reverse strand, counting down.
AACGGGGAACGCAATGAAATATGAACGATCAGATGCCAAATTGATTTGTTGGGAATACGACGGAGAGATTGATGAAACGTTTATAATGATATTGATTATATTATTGATATTATAAGTTTTGATCGTCAGTGGCTCATTGGTGTGGACTGTTGCCTTCCGATCTGGAGGGTGCAGGTTCAAATTGCACCAATAATTGTGTTTAAGAATTTTCAAAATTATATGTACGTAATTCAACACTCTTACGGTGAAGGGAAACAACGTGGGAAACCTAGAAAAAAATGGGCCAAGCGCGAGTCGGAATCGCCCGTGGAGGGTTGAGCAGCAGCAAGTAAATATAATAATGTATTTACTTAGGCACCTACTACAGCTTTAATATAAAAAATAGTGGTTCACTGTTTTGACGTATAAAAAAACTACTTACCAGAAATCGTTCAAACTAAATTTCATTGTTAGATTTTATGGTAATGTACATCATACATTTATTTCGATTTCAACCCCATAGTTTCGCGCTACTATTCAATTTATAAAAAATTGTATTAGAAACATCGATATCATTTTTTAAGTTCTACACATTGATACCCACAAAGGGGGGTTCGATAAAAAACAAATTTTTGAGTTTCAGTTCAATGTATGAGGAACCCCAAATATATTATTATTTTTCAAGTTCTTGTCAAAACCTTATAGCGGTTCACAGAATACATATACTAAGACATATACAAAGTTTGAATAGTGTAGTGCTTATATGTAGTTTCGGAGAAAACGGGATTGTATTATTCGGACGGACGGACAGACAGACAGACTTGACGAATCTATAAGGGTTCCGTTTTTTGCCATTTGGCTACGGATTAAGATATTTATTTCTCTAAAAGAGATTTATTAAGACTGCCAACTACTACTCAACCTATCGCAGTCCACTACTAGACATATTCACCAACGCAACCAACCTTTTGCAAGTCGTCGGTACATCGGGCGGCAGGGCGTCCTACGCTACGCTTGCTGAGACGCGGTCTCTACTCCAGAACTCGTCTGCTCCAACGGCCATCGGTTCTGCGACATACGTGACCAGCCCACTGCCGCCTCAACCTGCTGATCCGTCCACTGTGATATCTTGCGTTAATTAAATTTAAAGATAGTGCCTACGTAAAAAAATTAGGCAAATTCATAACTAAACTCTTATTCTCGAAATTAAAGTTAACTCATGTTTTCCATCAACATTAATGTACTGAAAATTGGACATTATTTTTTTATGTAAGCTTATCAATTCAATAGAATTTCTATGTGAAAAAAAGACAGATTGCAATCACGCATCCCCAAGTTCCTCGTAGTAATGGAGTAACCTTGTTAACGAACTGCCGAATTACTGCTTTTTACTCGTATAGAACACCCTCGGAGCCTTATTTTCCTTTTGTACCGGAATCAAATTCTTCTTATGTGTGTAGTTTGGAATGGTCTTTGAATAGTACGTGTTGAACATTGAGTAAATTGTTTGAATAGCCAATAAAAACTTCCTACATTACTCTTAACCAAGAAATGAAACACAAGAAAAAACCCAAAAAAAGTCCTCACCCGTATTTTTGTTTGTCACCTCAGTCAGTCTGTGACTTTGATTTTTTCGATCGGTTTGCCAAGTAAATGTTTAATAATCTTTGAACATTTCATTCCAGAAATGTAGTCAAGTCTGCGTTACAGCAAAAATAATTTGCTCTACTATCTGCGTCTTCAACATTTCAAAAATTCATTCACTATTGTTTCCTTTGCTTCTCGTACATTTCAATGACTACCACTTTCTGTCGTATAGTCGCAGTTTCAAATTTATTTCAGCTACATTTTGTGTTTTTTACGAAACCTCAGCACTTGGTTTCGTTAAATGTCTCGAGTACAAAGCGAACAGAGGCTCCATTGTAGCTGGGTGTAATTGAAAATGTTTTTCAAGACAGTAATTATAAGGAAAATTGGTACTAATAGTTTAGGATAAGAATTGTTTTTTTTTATGTTATAAGTGTACAGGACGGTCTGGACGCTCACCTGATGGTAAGTGATACGCCAGACCATGACAGAGCGGCATTAAAGGAGACCAACAACTGATAGACAGTTATTATCCTCCATCAATGTCGCACTGCGCCCGTCACCCGAGACAACAGATCTTATACCCGGTAATTTCACTAGACACAAAAGTGCATAACACTCCTGTTTCACGGGATGATATCTGGCACTTCGGTGGTACCTACCTAGACGACTCAGTATCGAGTCTACCACCTAGTTTATTACCTAGTAGTATTAATTTATTATTTATGTTTATGATTTCATAAAATAATCTTAGGAGGTCGAGTCTACCAATTTTCTAAGAATCGCACAACATTAGCAGTGTGGATCGTCTGAACCTTTTTAAGGACGAAAGCCACTAAAGCCTTGTCTAGCCGAGGAGTTTTAGCTATAATGATACAAGTGTTACTTGTGGACTGGAGAGAGTAGCATCGATTGTGTCAGTATTTACATATAAAGTCAATGCCACAGGTACATCAAGCCTCTAAAACGCAGAAATTACAAAATATTTTTTTACATTATTTACTGTCATGATTAAGTGTTAAATTAATAAATAAATACCCACTGATATTCACACAGCGCCATCTAGACCTAAACTAAGCATAAGCCTGTAATATATATCGAGTCCAAAGCAAAGACTGCAGCAAAAAAGCTTGGGATCCTTTCCAAGGTTAGGCGGTATTTCACCCCAGGACAGCTTCTAGCATTATATCAAGCCCAAGTCCGGTCTTGTATGGAATACTGCTGCCACCTATGGGATAGATCAGCCAAATACCAACTGGCTGCTTTGGACTCGATTGAGCGGCGTGCTGAGCCGCTCATTGGCGACCCTACTCTTGACTGACGACTGAAGCTGCAAAGCCTCGAGCATCGTCGTAGAGTTGCACGGCTGTCGGTTTTTTACAGGCTACATTTCGGTAAGTGTGCGGTGGAATTACACGCGTTAATTCCACCAGCCCCTTTTCACCATCGGGATACAAGACGGAGGCGAGCGTTCCATCCTTACGTGGTAGACATTCCACACATCCGCACAGCCGCTTTGGTGCCTCGTTCCTAATGCGCACCGCAAAGGAATGGAATTCTTGCCTCCTTATGTGTTCCCGATCATTACAACCTGGCCGTCTTCAAGGCAAGAGTGAATAGGCTTTCTAGGCAGGCATGATCCATCTTCGCCACATCATCACTTACAATCAGGAGAGATGGCGGTCAAATGTCTGCCTATAAAGGATAAAAAAAAAAAAAAACTAAACAAACATATGTATTTTACATAGAAACACCCAGACCAATACAAACACACCTGTTCATGAACACAAATTTGTTCTGCCCGGGGATCGAACCCGGAACCCTTGGTGTAATAGCCGACGTCTTAGTCATTATCTTGAACTCTTGGACCAAATTTTCATACAATGTCATAGTATCCAATTTAACTTCAAGTTTTCTTTTAAATCCGAATAAAATAGCACACACAATACCCACCAAACATATTTCAACTCTCAAATGAAAAGTTGTCAAAGTTTTTGATCTCATAACAAATCACATGTGAGCGCGAAACTTTCTGAACCGTCAACTTTAGACAATTAAGGGAACAATGCTTTTCTGGAACATTCCCGGCTGTCTTTTGACGTTAGACAGTTAAGCAACTATGTTATATGATTTTACTCACGGATTCTATTTATTAGGTACCTAATATGCAGTTGTTAATTCATTGAACGCCGGGAATCCAGACACAACAGAAAATCTATTGTGCCTGGCGCTTTAAGACGTCATTGGCGGTTAAAGGGTTAATGTAAAATCAAAATCAAAATCAAAATACTTTATTTGCATTAAATACGGTACAAATCAGGTGTTAGTAATTATTTATGTTTCTCATATTTAGCCACAGTTTGGCATGCAACATATGTCTACTTTGTAATTTAAAATTAAAGCAATAACAATGTCAAAATGTAATTAAATAAGTCGCATTCAAGTCATAATAATAAAATATAATAATAAATACAAAGCGATCAATCAACATTTATCAAAAAACTCCTTGAGGGAATAAAAACATTATCCACAAGCCACTTTTTTAGACTTTTTTTGAACAATTGTATAGGTAACGTCTTAAAATCACCATTCAAGTGATTGAATATTCGAATTGCCATAAAATAACTATTATTTGTGTATGATGTTGTAGTTACTAACGGAAATACTAGTTTATTAGGATATCTACTATTTATTCGCCCCACATCACTAACTCTTGGAAATAGCTTCGGATATGTTTTAATGAACACGCAGATTTCATATATGTACATTGAGGGTACAGTTAAAAACCGTAGTTTCCTAAACAAAGGTCTGCAAGAAGTTCTTACGTCAACCTTGCAAATGGCTCGAACGCATGATTTTTGGGACAATTGCATACCTAAGTATGGAGCTGACGTAGCCATGATATGCTGAATGGCTGTCTTTTCACTGCTAATTCTTGTAAGCTCCATAACGCATAAGAAAATGATTGAATTTTTTACAGATATTATTTATATGCTCCACCCACGTCACCTGTTATCTAGTAAAACACCGAGAAATTTGGTTTTAAAACTTTCATTCACTTTGCAGTTTCCAAATTCTACATTTAGATGCTGTTTTCTGCCATTTTTGTTTAGGAATTGTATAAATGTTGTCTTATTAAAATTAATATTTAGATTATTCGCTCTAAGCCATTTAGGTCTTTGCTTTGAACTTTTAAAACAACTTGATTCTATAATGTTCATCCGGCTGGATGTATCGTGTTAACTTTAGTTCTCTTACGGATAAATTCATAGTATAAAGAAATAAAAATTCCACTGACATTCACACTGCGCCATCTAGCCCCTATTAAACAAGGAGCTTGTACGAGTAGTAAGGGTGCTAAACAACTGATAAAGATACTTATATATTTTTTAATTGTAAATACACACATATCTCGACGACCCATTTGGTGTTGCGGTTGAGAGGTCGACTGCAACACCAAGGGTTCCGGGTTCTGTCCCCGGGCTGTACAAACATTTATGTGCATAAACATGTCTGTTTGTTATGGTCTGGGTGTTTTCTATGTATAATATGTATGCATTTGCAAAAAAAAAGATATAAGTATGTGTATCCATTGTTTGGGGCTAGATGGCGCTGTGTGAATGTCAGTGGATATTTACTTATTTATTTATATTTATATCTTACATAGAAACACCCAGACCATTACAAACAGACATGTTCATGCACCCGAATGTTTGTGATGCCCGGAGATCGAACCCCTTGGTGTAGTGGCCGATGCCTCGACCATTACACGAAAAGAGTAGTATCCTCAACGGGCACATGAAAAATCGTTAAGCCAGTTAAAATCCGTTAGTTTTCCTTTTTAGGGTTCCGTAGCCAAATGGAAAAAAACGGAACCCTTATAGATTCGTAAAAGTCTGTCTGTTTGTCTGTCTGTCCGTCCGTCCAAGAGACACTTCCAAAGTTGAAAAAAGTGTGCCTCCCCCCCCTATAATTTCTAAACTATGGGGTTGATTAAATCGAAAAAAATATACGATGTACGTGACAATAAAATCTAACAACGAAAATTAGTTTGAACGATGTCTGGTGTGTAGTTATTTCTTATACGTCATAAACGGTGAACACTTTTATTTCATATTAAAGCTTTAGTAGGTGCCTCACTAAATAAACATATTTTTATTTTATGTTACTTGCTGCTGCGGAACCCTCCACGGGCGACTCCGACCAACGCTTGGCCAATTTTATTATTTAATTCGTTAAAGCGTGACAACATAGCTGACGCAACGCAATCCCATGTCGATTTCATTCCAAATGTCAATTCACTTCATACGTCGACAGACTGCCAAAGTTTCCGCTCGCTACATCAACAATATCAACAAATCGGAAACTAGTGTTGCATTGTAGTCGACTACCGACGCGCATTTAAAAACATATCATCATCATCAGCTCATTGAACGTCCCCACCGAGGGGTACGAGCACAGATTTCCCAATACAGGAGATGGGGCAAGCCGCGTTTAAAGTGCGACAACTGTAAGCTCAACGAGCATACACTGGCTACCAGTTTACGCTCTGTGAGACAAGTCAAGACGCACGAATATTAGAAGAAATTACCGTTTTTTTCCAAAATGCCATCCTGTGCAATTGTAACATGCCATCATCGCAATGAATCAGTAAATTTACTAAGATATATCATAACTTTTCACAGGTAAGAACCGAAAAGAAATTGCGACACTGGGACTGCCTATAAACTTGGCGGCTTGTCCAGTCTAATGTATATTCTGATGTCTATGGGTACGAGCCTACCCGTAAAGGGTGATTAACCTTGTCCACGTGCGATAGTGCGGATTGGACGACTACATAACCTTTGATCTGTTCGCAGGCGTGCGCAGGTTTCCTCACGGTATTTTCCTTCAACGTAAGGGCGTCGGATAACGTACATTTTAATTCTAAAAATCGGAATCACAATGGTACGTGGCGGGATTGAACCTCAGCCCTCTCGGTAGGAGGGCAACAGTCCACACCATTGAGCCACTGATGCTCTTATATTCTATTAATAACAGTAGGAAGTCATTATTTTCCGTCAACCTGTCGCCCGAGATGACAGATGTTAAATCTCTTATACTCGGTAATTTTACTAGCCACAGTGCCCTCATCCCGGTACACAGAAGTGAACAATCGTATTTCACGGGACGATATCCAGCACTGCGATGCTTACCTACCCACCTAGTCGACTCAGTACCAAGTCTACCACCTAGTAAAACCTGTCCAGAAATCAGCTAATAGTATTTACATGGTAACATATATGTGAACTATGAAGTGTACAATTGGTCTTAATTTTTTCACATGTATGCAATTCATCATCATCATCATCAGCTCATTAAACGTCCCCACCGAGGGGCACGAGCCTACCCGTATAGGGTGATTAGGCCTTAGTCGTCCACGCGGGCCCAGTGCGGATTGGACGACTTCACACACCACCTTCGAATCTCTTCGCAGGCGTGCATGAAGGTTTCCTCACGATGTTTTCCTTCACCGTAAGAGCGTCGGATAACGTACATATATTTTCGAAAATTCGAAAACACATTGGTACGTGTCGGGATTTGAACCTCAGCCCTCCCGGTAGGAAGGCGACAGTTCACACCATTGAGCTACCGACGCTGCAATTATTATTAAGAATTATTGTAACACTTGTTGGTGAACCTTATAAAATAAAATAAACTGTTGCCTTTCGATCTGGGGAGTGCAGGTTTCAATTCCGCCACGTACCATTATCTTTTCGAACTGTCGCAATTATAATAAAATTTCGTGCGGATAATTCTATGGAGGAGACCATGTCCAACAGTGGACTGCGATAGGTGGAATAGATAGATAGATAGAATTATATACGGTTATCCGATAATCTTACAGTGAAGGAAAAAATCGTGAGGATATATGCATATGTCTGTGAAAAAAATCCAAGGCAGTGCATAAAGTCGGCCAATCCACACTGGGCCTTCGTGGACGACATACATATATAACGGGTAGGCTCGTGCCCTTCGGTGGGGACGTATTTAATGAGGTGATGATGATGAAATATATTGGTTAAGCCTGAAAGTTATCGATCGATGTACGCACTATCGATATTGTCCCAATTCTTCAGGCTGTGGGGTCTAGCGATAAATCAAAACTTCAACCGCAGTAACCGCAGGGAAACGAAAACAAGTACCCATCCATCACAAATGGAGTCGGCCACTTTAAAAGAGTTATCATTGGTGCGTCAACGGATGTATGATTTTTTGATAGTGCGGTTTATTGTTGTTGTTGTGGGTGAGTTAATGCAGTGTCTATCGCATTTGATTCGCCATCATAAAATGCTTGCCTTGTGTTGCAGTGCGGTAAAGGCTAGACTTTATAATCGAAGTGCGAGTCTCTGAAAAAAACGCATATTGTTAGATTTGACGACCCATTTGGTGTTTATTGATAAATTTATTTTAATAAGACACAAAAACAGGTTACAGTCAACATAAAAAGCCAAATTGCATAGCCAAATTTAGGGGCTAAACTATAACCTTGGAACATTGCGTCCTAACTAAGCAAACAACAATTTGATAAAGATAGGTTAAATTTTTACACAAAAATAAAAAGTTGATTTAAGATTGACAATAAGCTATGTCTGAATACATTCGGCCTTCCAATAAAAATGTCAACAGGATGATCACGGACCAGTTCATTGTGTTGTGGTTGAGACGTCGACTGCAACACCAAGGGTTCCAACCACAGACATCCGAATATACAATTAGACTGGACAAGCCGCCAAGTTTATAGGCAGTCCCAGTGTCGCAATTTCTTTTTGGTTCTTACCTGTGAAAAGTTATTATATTTTTAGTTACAATTGCACAGGATGGCATTTTGGGACAAACGGTAATTTCTTCTAATATTCGTGCGTCTTGACTCGTCTCACAGAGCGTAAACTGACAGCCAGTGTATGCTCGTTGAGCTTACATTTGTCGCACTTAAAATCGCAGCTTGCCCCATCTCCTGTATCGGGAAATATATGGTTCCAACGTATATGTCAAGTGGCCCGGACATTTTTGGTTGATATTGTGATCTAGTTAGTTCATTATGTATCTCAGCTCACACTTTATTAATTTATTGAGCTTCTAAGCAAGTTTGCCGGGACCGTTACGCATATCACTATATATTCAGCAGCACGTACCACTGTTAGCAAAAAAACTTTTGCAGCTTCACCGGAAAAAGAAGATTGCAGAGGACTCTATCTCTCACACACACATACACACGCACGCGTGCATATCTTATTCGATGTATGTAGTGAAATGTTTTCGTTTACTCAATAGAAATTATTTATATAAACACTTATATTATTATACTTAATTAATATAATTATATTTAATGTTAAACGTATACGGCGCTTTGTTACTGTAGCCTTAGTTTTAAATACCTAACAAATGTTGCCCTGACAGGGTCATGTTGAGGAACCTGTACTAATATTATAAGACGATTGTTAACCAACATGCGCAACAAATGAATATGCATATAGATACTTATTATTACTAACTTTAATGAATAATTTCGGGAATACGACAATTGTTTTAATCTAATTTAAGGTTTTAATCCATTAATATGATCAGTTATTGAAACTGAGCACCCTATTTTTTGTGTAAAGGCAAAAAGTAGTGTATAAATTTAAAAAACTAAAATGTGACTCGTTTTAAATTTACCGACGTAGAGTACTTTAGCAGAACTCGTAACTTCCTATGGCAGAGTTGAATAATTAAACTTTCAGAGCTCACTAATGAGATGTGTCGCAGTATCGTAAGTATATGTGGGTCGAGCCGTAACAACGTCATCGTTTGCGATGTGATTATTTTTCCGACTTTCAGGGTTCAGCGGTAAAAACCTGGTGGATCTATGAAAGCTTTTATAAAAAATATTATATTATTTTTTAGAAAGACTTTTACAGATTCATAGGACAAGTCTTGAGCGTAGATGACTCAGTGTATATATGTTAATACGTATATAAAATACTGCAGGAGTAGCATTAAAAATGTATACGTTTGGTAGTTTATAGCAGCAGGTAGCACGAGAACCCGACATATTTTTACAATTGACTATGCACTGCTTTAAGCGAAAAATTACCTTCACCAGAAAAATAAGATTGCAGAGGACTCTATCTCTCTCACACACACACAACCACGCATGCGCAGACGCACGCGCGCACATCAACGCACGCACACGCACGCTCACACATGCACGCAAGCACGTACACACACTCACAGCGTGTCGCCTGTAATATATCCATATTACCAACAGCGGATAAATTTATTGTTTTAAATTCTCGTATCTCGGTGCTAGAATTTGAACTTCTCTGAACGGCTTGACCGACTTTCGTGAATCTTAGTGTGCATATCGGCTAGGGTGGAGAATCGGACGACATCTATTTTTCATCCACTCTTCTTTATTCTTGATTTGGTATGTATAGTATTTTTTTCTTTAAATTGATTTAAACTTTATTTTAAATGTTTTCTTTACTAGCTATGGGTACATATGTTTTTTAATACAAAATGTATTTAGAGGTGGAGGGTTGATAACTTGTTATACAGGATCCGTCCTAGTGCAGGTGTCAACCTACCATAACATTAACTGTCATTAAATTGTTAACGTGTAACCTTCTTTGTATATGGTAAGGAATAAATGATTATTATTATCCCCTAATGTCCCTCACTAGTCACCAACCCCTATTTTTAAAAGTTATTTTAGTAAATCAATCATTTTTCATCCCACTAGATAAGTGATTAATTATCACTTAAGCACAATGTTCAGAGATTGCCCGAAACAAACAGACGGACAGAATTTTTTTTTAAATGTTATTTTTGTCTGGCATCATATGCATAAAGAGAAAAAAATGGTTATTTTAATATTACAAACATACGTTTCAATATTATTTATAAGAAATATAATGATGATGGGATGTCTGGCGCAAAATTGGGAAGACCTATGTCCAGCAGTGGACTGCGATAGGTTGAAGAGAGAATAATAATAATTTATATCATTGCTGAAATTAACGTAGTGAGTACCTTCTTACTTATTACAAAAGCGAAGGCATGGCGAAGGACCGGGATATCTAGTGCAAAAAGGTACATGCCAGTTTTTTACTTCTCAAAGTTGATCAAATTCTGGTTGAAACATTAGCATAGTAATTGCTTAGCGACGGAGCGATTTCAGGGAAGTTGATTGCTTTTAATTTGAATTAATCGACCGTTGGTTTAAAGACTTTAACTATGAACAAACAAAATTCCATGACCTATTTAAAAAAACCATATAAAAAATAAATATCCACTGAAATTCACACAGCGCCATCTAGCGCCAAGTTAAGCGTGAAGCCTGTATTATGGGTACTAAACAACGGATAAACATACTTATACATATTTTTTTGTAAATACATACATATTATACATGAAATCACCCAGACCATTACAAACAGACATTTTCATGCACACAAATGTTTGTACTGCCCGGGGATCGAACCCGGAACTCTTGGTGTAGCAGCCGACGTCTCAACCGCTACACCAAATGAGTCGTCAATTTAGTACAATGGTTGTGACGTGGACTATCTTACCAAGGATTTCGAGTTTGATGTCATCACAAAGTTTTATAAAAATATTAATATATCATCAGCCCATTAAACGTCCCCACCGAGGGGCACGAGCCTACCCGTATAGGGCTTTTGTCGTCCACGCGGGCCCCGTGCGGATTGGACGACTTCACGCACAAACTTTAAATGCATTCGCAGGCCTGCGCAGGTTTCCTCACGATGTTTTCCTTCATCTTAAGAGTGCGGATAACGTATACATATAATTGAGAAAATTCGAAAATATATTGGTATGTGGCGGGATTTGACCCTGCGCCCTCAAGATCGCAGGCAATAGTTCACACTATTGAGCCACCGACGCTCTTATTATTATAACTTCATATGTAAAGTTGTGCACAGTGTTTAATAAATTTGTCATTAGTTTTAAGATTTTTTTAAAGACATGGAGTTCTGAAAACAGAGCTATTAATAATCATTGTATTTAATAACAAATAAATTAAATAAAAGGCTAAATAATGGTTATTCAAACGCGTCTAAAGCAATGTCACAAACGTTAAAAGCTCAAACATGAAAGAACCTTTGAAAATATGTAAGCAAAAACCCATAAAATGTGTACGGCGGACTTGTCTCCGTTTTTCATAATTACTCAATGCTTTTAACACAGGCACTCATTAAGCCTCAAAGGGTTACGGTTTCTATGCAAAGGTTGCAAAGTGGACCCCTTTTGGACAGCCAATGACTGCCCCGCGTTATATCTTTACATAGCATTATACTATTTATATTTAGAGCGTAGGTGGCTCAATGGTATGGACTGTTGCCCTCCTACCGAGAGGGCTGAGATTCAAATCCCGCCACGTACCAATGTGTTTTCGAAATTACATGTACGTTATCCGACGCCCCTCCGGTGAAGGAAAACATTGTGAGGAAACCTGCGCACGCCTGCGAAGAGATCAAAGGTTGTGTGTGAAGTCGTCCAACCCACACTGGGCCCGCGTGGACGACTAAGGCCTATTCACCCTAAAAGGGTAGGCTCGTGCCCTTCGATAGGGACGCTTAATGAGCTGATGAAGATGATACTATTTATATTGACTGTGGAATTGTTAACTATAACTAATTTCCCCTGTATTTGTTGAATGAGATGAAATTAGAATATAGCTCGGGGGTCGTGGTATCGAATTTTACGAAGAGACTGCAAAGTGAAAGTAATTTTGTGCGATTTTAAGCTTAGGCTTTTGCAGACTGTATTACTTTATAATATAATAATATTGTTTAACTAATAAATACCGAGTTCGAACTTAAAAGCCAAATAATAAATAGAAATGGTTTAATAACTATTTCATAATTTTGACGTCGGTGCCAAGTAAATCAAGAATTCTGTATGGATTTTTCTTTTTAACCCACTTTTCCTATATTTAATATATGTAAGATTTGTTTAATGTCACACAACGCGCCTTGGAGCAAGCTATGCTCGGGGTCTCTCTTAGGGATAAGATCAGAAATTATTTAATCCGTAAGAGAACTAAAGTTACCGACATAGCCCGCCGGATCAGCAAGTTGAAGTGGCAGTGGGCTGGTCACGTATGTCACTTAACCGATAGCCATTGGAGCAGATGAGTTTTGGAGTGGAGACCGCATCTCAGCAATCGTAGGACGCCCTGCGGCCCAATGGACTGACGACTTGCGAAAGGTCGCTGGTGGAGGCTGGATGAGAAAAGCGGAGGACCGGGATATCTGGCGCAAAATGGGGGAGACCTATGTCCAGCAGTGGACTGCGATAGGTTGAATAGGAAGAGTTTACTTGGCACTAGGCATCGACATCAAAATTATGAAAGACCTTTTAACTACCTAGTTCTGATTACCTTGCTCGGTTCCAAAACAAGCAATCGATGTTAACAGAAATGCATAACAATAATAGGGATGATGACAATTTTTTTTCTGTTATTATATCGATGGACCGCATAATAATAGAAACATTGGTAAAAACATTACTCAGTTAACATTAAAACTCACAGAGATTTTCCAATTCTAAAAACACATTAATGGACTTTCCCAAAAACGCTTCATACAAATAGCTACCTAGTTATGACGTCACGCATCAGTAATTAATATGCATAGTTTGTGAATTTTGTACTACAACTTTATTAAATGTTGCGTTTACTAAAACGGTTTCACAGCAAAAGTTGTTTTAAATTGTATGTGTTATCCTTTTGTTAATACATTTTTGAAAATTAATGTTCTTTAAAAATGGACTTGCCCATCTAACTTTGAAGACTAATAAAATTCAAAAAACTTGAGTTTTCGAGCTAGAGTAAGCACATCGTTATATTTAACCCAGATTTGTAATAATATGAAATAGTTCTTACGATTTCAGGACCCAGTCATCATGCCTATTCTGTCAATCTGGTAACTATAAAAAATCAATATCCATTGAAAGATTCTAATGCATAATAAAACAGTTGAAAACTTTTTCCGAGTGCAATGTTTCTTTGTAAGCTGGACTTTGTGTCTGTGACAAAGGATGCTGGAACCTGAATCGATTTCAAATTTCGATCCTTTATGACTACATGTAGACAATTGTTTTATGACCTATCATTGATTTCATAACTGTCTCCCTGGTCTTGTATTGTGAGCGTTAAGCTTGCTGCTTTGAATCCATTGATCTTTTACCTAGTTCATCATCATCAGCTCATTAAACGTCCCCACCGAGGGGCACGAGCCTACCCGTATAGGGTGATTAGGCCTTAGTCATCCACGCGGGCCCAGTGCGGATTGGACGGCTTCACACACAACCTTCGAATCTGTTTGCAGGCGTGCAAGTAGGTAGGTAGGTGTAGGTTTCCTCACGATGTTTTCCTTCACCGTAAGAGCGTCGGATAACGTACATATTTTTCCAAAAATTCGAAAATACATTGGTACGTGTCGGGATTTGAACCTTAGCCCTCCCGGTAGGAAGGCGACAGTCCACACCACTGAGCCACCGACGCTCCACCTACCTACCTACTTTACGTAGTTATGTTGGGAATATCCCAGAAGTGTATGTAAGGTAGGTAACAGGGGATTGATGTTTCATTATTGTTAAAACATATATCTTATAGAAAAACACCCTGAATAGAAATGTATGAAAATCATGTATGTGGTTTAAGCGTTACGGAAATATGAATCTGAATGTATCGAACAGTACAATTTCGTAAACAATTATCAGCTTATTATTTACTACTAGAACTGCCTTCGTGGAAAAGTGGACGCAGTATTCACCAAATTTAGTAACGACCGTAAATCAATAATTTAATCAATGAATATTAACTCTTTCTCTAAGAGCGTCGGTGGCTCAATGGTGTGGACTGTCGCCCTCCTACCGGAAGGGCTGAGGTTCAGATCCCGGCACGTACCAATTTGTTTTCGAATTTTCGAAAATATATGTACGTTATCCGACGCTCTTACGGTGAAGGAAAACATCGTGAGGAAACCTGCGCACGCCTGCGAAGAGATTCAAAGGTTGTGTGTGAAGTCGACCAATCCGCACTGGGCCCACGTGGACGACTAAGGCCTCCCTTTACGGGTAGGTGCGCGGACGACTAAGGCCTCCCTTTACGGGTAGGTGCGCGGACGAGTAAGGCCTCCCTTTACGGGTAGGTGCGCGGACGACTAAGGCCTCCCTTTACGGGTAGGTGCGCGGACGACTAAGGCCTCCCTTTACGGGTAAGCACGTGGACGACTAATGCCTCCCTTTACGAGTAGGCGCGTGGACAACTAAGACCTATACATGCTTTATGAGTAGGCTCGTGCCTCTCGGTGGGGGCGTCTAATGATTTGTGAACGATGATGTTTTTTTTCCGAATCCAACGATCCAATGAAATACAAATTAACGAGCTTTAATGAAGTCCGCGGATAACGCTGTACATTAATTAACGGACCAAAAACAAATAATGCTGACATCTCATAAATTGTACCAAAGTCCGCACTCCAATATCCAGGAAGGATCGACTGTGAGAAATAGTAGTCCGGGATATCCGGCGCACAACCGACTGTGAACCGGTTACAGTACTTTTGTATTTAATATTTAACATAAATTATAAATCAAACATTTACTGACTACGTCATTAATTAAATTAAATAATATTAACATATGTATTACTGACATACTTGTACCATACTATAGTAGTATTATTTATGAAGTGAATAAACGATTTATTTTATCTTTCGAAAACTATTGTAAAAAAATATTGTCTTAAATAATAAATAAATAAATATCCACTGACATTCACACAGCGCCATCTAGTCCCAGTTAAGCGTGAAGCCTGTATTATGGTACTAAACCGGATAAATACTTATATACATTTTCTTTGTAATACATACATATTATACATAGAAAACACCAGACCATTACAAACAGACATGTTCATGCACACAAATGTTTGTACTGCCCGGGGATCGAACCCGGAACCCTTGGTGTTGCAGCCGACCTCTCAACCGCAACACCAAATGGGTCGTCAAAAAAATCCTCAAAATCTAGTTCAAAGCCTTCTAGTTTTTAAGTTATGACGTTTTAACCAGAATAAATAAATATCTACTAATATACACAGCGCCATCTAGCCCCAAACTAAATATTAAGCCCCTAATATGGCTACTAAACAATGGATAAACACACTTACATACATATTTTTTTGTAAATACATACACATTATACAAAGAAAACACCCAGACCAAACAAACAGACATGTTCATGCACACAAATGTTTGTACTGCCCGGGGATCAAACCCGGAACCCTTGGTGTAAGAGTTGACGTCTCAATTACACCCAATGGGTCGTCTAAATAATTTTGACCACATTTCTTAACAAAACATTGCAAAAAAAAATATACCAAAACCATTGGTTAAAGTTTGTTTTATACATCTTTTTAGCTAACTCAAAATTTTCAATATATTTTTCACGCTACTTTTTATGTATGTGTATGTTCAGCAATATATTTCGACAAAAACCCTGTTTTAATAAAATGAAGTTCAATTTAAATTCGCGTATCCAATGACCCAGCTAACAAACAAATTCCAGTTCCAAGTTTAAATAAGCATTTGCATAATTAAATTGCAATTACGCCATCCGCGTTTGCATTCATTGGTTAAAAAATTATTGACGTCACTATTCACGTTCCGAGCATGGACGGAAATGATCGAAGTCACCCGATGTCAATGTAAATTGGCAAAACTAACTTGACCTTTCCCGCAATGCGATTATAAGCCATTACTAGTTTAATACATCTGGTGATGAAATTCACTAGGCATATGCATGAAAGGGATTAGAGTATCACAATAATGACGTGATCACATGTTTGCATTTTGATTTTGAAAAGCACAGACATAAAACAAATATGTTTAAATTGGCATGTTAATATTTGTTTCGAGATGTACACTTCTTAAGAAATTTGGGTAATTGGCTTACACGCTCTGGACTGGTGTATGCAATGTTTTAAGAAAGAAAGAAAGAGCGTCGGTGGCTGTGGCTCCCGATCTGGAGGGTTACAGGTTGAAATCCCGTTCCATGCCAATGCCTTAAATAATTTTCGAAATTATGAGTATGTTAAGACGACGCACTTACGGTAAGGAAAAACATCGTGACACGATGCATCGAATATCGAAGCTCTAGCGACCTTGAAACACGCACAACACCAGCTCTGTGAGAAATCATGCTGATATTTGGAGAAAGCCATAGTTCAGCAGTGAACGTTGGCTGTATGTCAAGTAAACTATCAATTTTTAATGTGACTACGAAAGGAATGCTCTGAGGAACGAAAAATAAGGAAGGGAAAGTCGGGTCCAGGATCTCTGATAACCTCCCCCACTTAAATTTCTATGGTCTTCTCTTCCCGTCTATTCCGCCCATACGTTCCAAAACTTATCTAAAAACTTATCACCTTAGTTTAGTTATTTTAATTTATCAGTCATGTTAAAAACCTTATCATATCTTTGCCCATGTTTATATTATATATTTGATTTCTGTGAATAATGTGGAATTTAATGAACGTGGAAGTGTTTGATATCAAAACAATTCAAACATAGAGAATTAAAGCATAGAATCATTATTATTTAAGTGTAATTTTTCCTTTCCTTAATATGACTAGAGGTTACATAAAAAACATAACCCTCCTGTTATGCCGTCGAGTAAGAAAGGAACTCCGACACCTTAGTAGGTTCCAACTGTTATCAGACTTGACAACAAGAAGAACATACTAAATAATATAAATATAGAAATAACCATGGCATTAAATAGACGAGTATATAGGCTTTTCCTGGGCAAGCTCGCTCTTTTTAGAGCAAGTTTCTTCCACTAGGATAGGAAAGTGAATAGCTTGAGAAGAAGCCCATCATAAAAAAAAACAGGAATATACCGTACGACATGTTCTCGCACACAAATATTAAACTGCACGGAAATCCAACTCTGAACTCTAAGCTCTGCAATTTCAATGCACAGGTAATCACTTATTCCCCTTAGATATCACTAGCTATAGGCCTAATATTGCGCCGTAAGATATAGAATGCAGTTTGTAAAGATGAAACAATTAAATTAAGTGAATCAGATTCATAGGACGACCTTAGCCTATTTTAACATATTTATATGTTTAATCAAACAAATGATAAAAGTGACTTACAACGTGAAACTAATGCTAATGCAAAGAATGATGTGACTACTCGGCATATGTGATTATGAGCCATTTAAACGAGTAAAATATAGGAAGTTTCGTTGTAGGCGAAGCAGTTTGCGAAACGTTGGGGTATCAGTTACTAAGTTTTGTTAAATTGTTTGAAGTAGACATGAGAAGTGAAAATAATGGCTACCAAAGTGTGGCGTTAAAGGAGAAAATATGTGAAGGTACTTTCAAAAAGGTTACTTTAGTAAAAAGTTTTCTTAAAATTTTATTTTCAAATTATGAAAAAGATTCTGTATATTTAAATAAAAATGCGGTATACTTGTGAACCTAATTCTACCGTTTCTTTGAGTGATCAAATTGGCATGATTTCCTTTACTTATATGTATATAAATAAAAATAAAATATAAATATTTCGCAATAAATTCCATATCGTCTTAGTAACAATAATCTTAAAAAGCTATGTTTGTATATGATGCGTATATTTAACTCTTAGGTATTTATGTTATCATTTTATAAGTTTGCAGTTATGACTTGCTTTGGCATAAAGATTTATTATTTAATTACAGAACCAGCTATTGCATTTGTGCAGCCTCCAAAAGGCTTTAGCTCGACATATGCAAGTTTTAATTTTGTTTGTTTGTGTTACGGTTTTATTTACAATGAGAGCGCAACTTAGTGTTTCTATGGTCGCGATGACCAGAGAAGATGTATGCATGACAGTTGAAAATGTGATCGACTTTAATAACGACACTGATGAGGCATCGCATAAAGACAATGAAACAAATATCCTTAAGAAAGCAACGAAATTATGCACAAACGCAGAGCGGAATATTAGCAAGTTTAATGTCTATAGAGTAAGTTTATCATCATCGTTTAATGTTTTTTTCAATTAAAGGTCTGCAATAACTGCAAATTCCAAAAACTCATATTTTTAAAACTATTTTTTTTAAGATTGATACCATATCCAAAAAGTCCCTGCACGTGTTAAAAAACTTTTTCAATTGCCTGAATCTTGGAAAACTAGAAATTATCAAGTCAAAGCGTCGAAATAGAAAATATCATAATAGCCTCACATTTCAGACATACAGTTGGCACAAATCGACTCAAGAAATGATTTTATTCGCGTTTTTTGTGGGCTACACTACAATGATGATACCAATGGGGCTGATTGCACAGAAGTTTGGTGGAAAGCGGCCAATTGCAGTAGCGTTGCTTATCAATGGCGTCGTTTCAATTATAACGCCATGGATTCCTATTTATGTAAGTGAATTAAAGTCAACTTATAAAACACTTCTCCAATATTAGAATTTGTTACTTTTGCTTAAAATGACGTAATTCTTTTTTGCAGTAGATGTAAGAAAATTATTACGTATTATGATTGTTTTTAAAGTTTCTGTGGCACATGTTTGTGCCTATCAACATAATAAACGTCAAGCTAAAAATTTTGGAAGATCGAAATTTCATTCATGAAATAGTACATAGCTACCAACCCAGTTACAACGTAATACTATTATTATTATTTGGAGTGAATGTACTTTGCAGAGTTTTGTAATTCTGAAATAATAGAAAACCATAATTATTGTTTCACATACACAACATAATAATAATCACAAGTGCATGTATTCAAACAAAATTGCTATTGCAAAAAAACTTTCGCTATACAGAATAAACTTATAAGTATTTGCAAGCTAACAAATAAAATAAGTAATATATAACTCTGATTGCAAGTAATTACAAGATCTATTGGATGAACAATTGCTCTTTGTTATCTTATCACTAAAAGCAATCTCTCAGACGCAACATTGGCAAATATTGATAAAAAACCCCAAGATTGCGCAGAACCAAAGAAACCAAAATTAATTAAATACAAATTTATTACAGTCATGGACAACTGATAACTTTTAAAATTAATGACTCCTAAAACTTGTCGCATTTTTTAATTTGAAGATTGTATAAATATTCCTGATCTGCAAGATCACTCAAAGAGAAAGGTCTTATCGAGAAAATGAACTAGTAAAGCTTATATATGACAATATTTATGCACTCGCTCTTTTAAATACAAAGGTATTGAAATATCTATAAGAACTTACAAAGCAATGCTTAAATATGCTTAAATAATTTATTTTAGTAAAAGTCCTTGTGATGATGAAATTATTGTTCTCCAGGCTGGCTGGGCAGGGATGTGCATCTGTCGTCTCTTGCAAGGCATGACTCAAGCTGCCTTATACCCTTCAATTCATACAATGCTTGGGAAGTGGGCACCTCTATGTGAAAGAGGAAGACTGAGCACTTACGTATATACGGGTGAGGTGTATTTAAGTTTGCTTTAAAAGCCTTATTACAATTATCATAAACTTATTCTTGTTTACTGCTTAAGATTATTTTTCACATATGAATATACGCGCCCTTGCAGCATAATGACTTATTCACTTTATTTTCTATATTTATTTTAATCATTCTCAAATAAAGATATTGAACTTTTATGTTTGATCCTTTTGTAGCCTCGTACAAGTAAGCAAACGCAATAACGTTTTAAACAAACATGAAATGTCCTTATCATGCCCCAACTTCTCAAGTCTTATATCATACAACTAAATTAAAGTTTTCATGAAACAAAAGAAAAATGTAAAACAAACACTAATTGATGTATCTAGTAATGTAATCCTTATGACTCCAGACACACAAATCAATTGTTTTTGTTAAATATATCCGTCATCGGCGGTTGAAGGGTTAAACGAGTACCAATACAACGGAATTTTGTAAGTACTTTTGGTAAACAATTTAATGTGTCGCAAATTAAGCTTAAATTATACAACGCAGAAACTTAAGCAATTAATTCTCCAACAAATAATTAATCATTTTTGCTAATTCACCATTTGGAATGGAGATAAGTTTACTAAATACTTCCTTTGAATGACAATTTATGGAAAAAACTAACTTGTGAAAAACAAGTTAAATTCAATCTTAACGAATAAAATCAAGAAAAGATTGTTACTAAAATTCAAACTTGTTTATGCGATAAGTTCTTTTTTTATGTTAAAGAACTCTCGATTTATATGCTTGTTACGTTCGGATTTACCCGCTATGAAGACAATTAGTTTATTTTTAATGTTCTTACCATTATTTAAGTAAAAAAAAAAAAAAAAAAAAAAAAAGTTCTTTATTGGTTTACAATCAATTTCTTATTTCTAATCGTGGGAGTCTCCTTTTAAGCATTAAAATTGCCTGTAACAGGAGACACCGCTTCCTCAAGTTTTGCTAACTAAAATAAAGTAAAAAAGAAATTCACATGTCAAAATCTGTACATATAACCACCCCATTCACATGTAAATAGTAACTTAATATTACAAAAATATAGTTATTAAATATATTGATACACATGCATATAAATACATACATACACATTCACGTACACAGATAGACATATATATACACATACATATATACATACACACATACATACACACATATATATATATATATATATATACATATTCATACATGAACATACAAATACATATACACATACATACATAAGAACTTATGAATAAAATATCAAATGCATAATATGATAAGCATAAAATGTGTCAATAAAAGCAAAATTAAGACAATTTATCTTTTACAAATACTAAGATTTTCGAGAATGATATTTGTGTTTGTGTTGGTGTGAGCATAGCTATTTAGATTACCTGACAATTTGCATGAATGTTTCAACTTCATCATAACTTAAACCATGCAACCAATTTGTTACGACAGTTTTACACTCATAAAACGATTTTTGGCTTATATTTAACTCCTTGTTAATTTTATTGTAAAGAAAGGCAGCACGTGACTCGAATTGTACACTAGCAAAATTAGTTTTTCTATATGGAACTTTGATAACATTATAGTTTCTTCTTTTACCTTTTAAAGATGGAATATATACTAATGTTTTATGTTTCTTTAGTACTATATTTATGATATATAATTTTCTTACCGATAACAAGTTACTCATACTGTATAGGTTATGGGTGGGATGTCTGCGTTTTTTAAAGTACATTACCTTAAGCAATGCACGTTGGGCTCTTTCTATTTCTAGGAATCGTGTTTTTAACGCACCACCCCAGATTTGTATACAGTAAGTTATTACGGATTGAACTAGTGCTATGTATATAAGATTTAGAGTATTTTTGCAGGTATCTGATTGTGTACTATATGCATTTTCGGGAACGATGTGTCGTAATGATTTAAATAACCAGTTAAATTTTCTTATCCTAGCTGTTATTTGCTCGATTTGAGGATACCATGTCAGCCTCTGATCCAACACTATGCCTAGGTACTTTGCAGATTGCACTTTTTGTATTACAGAACAGTCACAACCCCTAGCTGTGACATCTTCACAGATATGTATTTTTAGATTAAGGTCTTGGCAAGGTTGAGAGTTGCTGTAAATACCAAAACACACATAATTAGTTTTGGTGGTATTAAGGGTGAGAAGGTTGTTTTCAAGCCATGATGCTACTTGAGCCAATCCCTGTTCTGCATGTCCTTTCACATCATCCCACGTGAAACCACTGAATACAATGGCGGTGTCATCCGCATATGAGAAAACTTTAGCGTTGGTAAGTGACATATTACATAGGTCATTGACATATATGAGGAAAAGTGTTGGACCTAATACACTTCCCTGGGGAATACCACAAGTTACATCAATAAGGTCACTCTGACAATTTTTTAATTTTACACTTTGTTTCCTGCTCGACAAATAATCTCTAAAGATAGCTAACTGCGTATTTCTTATACCAATTTTTTCTAATTTATTGACAAGGATGTGGGTAGAGACAGTATCAAAGGCTTTTTTTAAATCTAAGAAGACAGAAAGACATTTCTTACCCTTATCAAGATGATCGGTTATTAAACCACTTATAGATGTAACAGCATCCTCTGTAGAAATCCCACGTCTAAATCCATATTGGTTAGGAGATAAAATATCATAAGTATGAAGGTATTTAAGCAAACGGTTGTTTAATAATTTTTCTAATATCTTAGCTAAAATCGGAAGGACTGATATAGGTCTGTAATTATTTACATTTTCTTTATCCCCACTTTTGTAGATTGGAGTAATTAAAGACCTTTTTAATGGGTCAGGGAAAATTCCAAGCCTGAAACAGAGGTTAGCGAGATGTGTTACAATAGGAATAATTTCATTTTTCACATATTTAAGGTATGCAGAAGAGATATTGTCCCATCCTGGTGCACTGTCTGTCTTTAAGTTCGTTATAATAGAATTTACTTCGTCATTATCAGTGTCCAGGAGAACAAACGACTGAGATTGAGAGGGTATTTTTTTGAAGGTACTGATTGAGGATTTTATTGGTTTTACATGTTTTTTTATTATTGGCCAGATTACTGCCAATGGTAGCAAAATAATTGTTAATAAAGTTGGCAGAATCGTGTGTGGTTGTTTTAATATGAGCTAGCTGGTTGGTGTCATTTTTATTTTTGTTTGTGTATGTTAATGATTTTATGTTTTTCCAAAGAAGTTTATTATTATTAACTGAACTTTTAAGTAGGTGTCTCTCGTATTGTCTTTTCAGCTTCTTTATAAGATTATTACAAAAATTTCTATAGCGGTGGAAAGTAATTTTTTTAAGATCGTTGTTAGGGTCATCCTGATACTGTCGTTGAAGTTTGTTACGATTTTGAATACACCTCAAAATCCCATTTGTTATCCAGGGTTTCAAAATCCGCTTGCTTTTAGGTACATTCGTTACAGTTGTGCTTGCTTCAATAGATTCAGATAAATATTGGATTAATGTATCTGTTATAGTGTTTGGATTTTTACATTCTAGTAATTTTGATATCTTTTGGTCTTGTAAATATTTCATAGCGTTTTCAAAATTTAATTTTAGTAGTAGTTTTTACGGCGGTGCATTTAGTTTTAATTTTTGAAACACAAATAAATGTTGTGTAATGGTCTGTGATTGTTGTATTCAAAATAGCAATAAAGGCATAATGTTTTAATTTTATTTAATTTTAACATAAAATGATCGAGGCATTTAACTCCGCGAGTAGGTATGCTATGACCCGGAAGAATACCCACCGTAGCTAACATATTCAAGTAAGAGTGTCTGTTTTTTAAATTATAATATGGTTCATTATCTGTGGGTATTATATTTATGTTTATGTCCCCTGCTATTATAATATTTTTCTGAGCGTTTATAGTGGTAATGTGTCGTGCCAGCGAGCTTATGAATGAATCTGCATTATTATTAGATGGTGATCGATAAATACCTAATATAGAATTGTTTTGTACGTCTATCTGTATCCCAGTAGCATGAGTTAGGTTTATTTCTTTGTATGTGGCATTAAGAATGTCCTTTACGTATACGACTACGCCGTCGTTTTGGTTTAGGTGATGAGTGGTAGAAAACATATTGTAGCCTTTTATGTGTGGAATTGGTTTTTCAAGCTGCAAACGACATTCCGTTAAGATTATAATGTCAACTTCAAAGGTAAGAAGAGATAAATTTATTAATAAGTCGTCAAAGTTGCAATACACACTCCTTATGTTCTGCGCAATGATTGAGGTCAGATTTATCAACGCGACAGTGTTTAACAAGATCAACGCAGCTGCAATGGACAGATCGAGCTATATCTAGGTTGTCTATATTATTAATCGTTTGAAATGTATCACCCATTAGTTGAAAATAAAAATAAACAAGAGTGATATCGTTTTGTGAAAATAATACTAATAATGATAACCATCCCATATAGGGTAGAATTTAAAATAAATAACAATGAGATAATAATGTCCTGATAAGTTACAGTATATTGATCACCAAAACATCGTTTATATGAGTTACATAGTCTATAGTTTTGATATAATAAATAAATAGTACCGTGGTCTTTCACTGAATTTATTTATTTATTTATTTTACAAATGCATAGTGACTTACAGTATACACCAAAATGTCAGCATGCTAGTTTATAATATAAAATACATTAAATACAAAACGTTCACATGCTATAAATTAATGAAAGTATGTCAAAGAATCATATAAACATAAAGCAAATACAAAAATTTCAATAAAATACAAATATGTCAAAAATAAAAAGAAATTAATAATAACATACCACAATTCAAATGAAATATGTATTTTAAATGTCAATTACAAATTTATTTTGGATCAAAATATAGATTATTAATAAACAAAACGGCCTTTTTCATTATTTGGGTTAAACTGTCGGCAAATAGGTCAATATCATAGTCGTGGGCGAGCATGTCGGCAAGAAGACTCAAAGCGCGGCAGGTAGGCGCATTTGCAGCAAATACAGTTCGCGTCGCAGGCTGCCATAGCAAGCGCGGACGTCGACGCGGTGCCACCGTCCCATCCACATTCCAACCCATGCGATTCGGCACCAGCAAGACTACCCTGCTTAGTATCGTAGGGCTATCAGTCTTATTTTGAATAACAGACAAGTAATGGAATATTACCTGCACAGCCCTCCTTAGCTTAAGTGTATCCATTCCTACCATACCAGATACAAATAAGGACGGATATAGGTACGGGTAATAACCATATATTTTCTTAAACAGCCAACGTGCGAATTTACGTTGTATTCTTTCGAGCAAGATTATATATTTATGTTCATAGGGATCCCATGTTAGCGAACCATATTCAAGTCTACTTCGTACATAAACATTGTAGAGGACAATGGCAACCTCTAACCTGTCAAACTGAGATGCAGTACGTATAACAAATCCGAGCATTTTGCTAGCCTTTTTGCAAACTACAGTGATATGATTATGGAAGTCTAATTAACATCTAATATTATACCTAAGTCACGTATTTCACTTACCCGTACCAAGGGCGCGTCAGATAAATTGTAAGTAACATTTAGAGGAGTCCGCTTTCGTGTAAACGTCATAACTTTACATTTATCAATGTTGAATGGAAGATGGTTCAACATACTCCATTCGAATACCGCGTCGATGTCTTCCTGCAAAGCGACACAGTCCGAAGGTTCACTCACACCCAAGCTAAGCTTAAGGTCATCCGCAAACAAGAGACACTTGGCGCTATTTACATGTTCAGGGAGATCATTAATAAAGATCAAAAACAGTAATGGCCCAATCGCACTGCCCTGACTTACACCAGATCTTGTATAATAGTCCCCAGACAGAAACCTCCCAACTTTAACGAATTGCCGACGATCACGTAAGTAATTCGAAAAGAACTTTATGAGTTGCGGTGCAAAGCCAAATTTTGCTAACTTACACAACAATATGTCATTATTAACAAGGTCGAACGCTTTTTTAAAGTCAAAGTAAGCAGCGTCAACCTGCTTACCAGAATCCAGCTCTCCATAAACGTAGTCTAAATGCGCTACTAGATTTGTAGTAGTGGACCGAGTCTGCCGAAATCCGTGCTGGCTGTCATGTAATAAAAACTTACTTTGTTTATTTATAAGCTGGCATAATATTATTTCAAAGAGTTTTACAAATACAGAAGAAACTGCTATTGGTCTAAAAGTGGAAATTTCACCATCGCTATCGTTCTTGGGACCGGGGTGACCCTAGATGTTTTCCAGATTTCAGGGTACTCAGATGTTGATAGTGCAAGGTTATAAATATGTATTAAAGGGCCTTCAAAGGCAGATATGCAATCTTTTGCTAGGAAAACAGGGATACCATCCGGACCCCCCGATGACGTAGGTTTAAGACGCTTAACAGCGTCCCTTAAATTTTTGCTATGAATTGCGTCAACTGAAATGTAATTAAAGTTATTGTACTGACTAAAGGCACTACTTATCGCATCGTCCGGGTTCAATAAAGGTATCTCATTTGCATAAACTGTGCTAAAATAATCCGCAAAAGCATCGGCTGCTGCCTGGTCTGAAATTATAGTATGCACGTAATTATACATTTTTTTTACATGTAAGTGTGTGCGTTGCAAGTATTTTTCCCGATTATAATATATAAATAATAGATAACTGTCAATTATACACAAATAAATTATATTATATAAAATTGAGTTTCGTACTATAATAATCTTAGTGTTCATGTACGTTTTATAAAGAATAAGAAAAAGAAAAGTATCGACATGATAATTTACAGTATATTGATCACTAAACCATCGTTTATGTGAGTTACATAGTCTGTAGTTTGATATAATAAATAATTAGTAACGTGGTCTTTCACTAAAATTAAAGTATGCAAGTAATTATATATATTTTTAAAGGTAGGTGTGTGCGTTGCAAGTATTTTCCCGAATATAATATACAAATAATAGATAACTATCAATTATACATAAATAAATTAAAACATATAAAATTGAGTTTCCTGCTATAATAATTTAGTATTCATGTACGTTTATAAGAATAAGAAAAAAGAAAAATATCGATATAATTAATGCCCATCAGCTTTGCAAGTAAGTATTTTATATGTTCAGACAATTCGTGTATATAACGGATACTGAGTCACGCGCACTCAAATAGTTTATGTATCTGAGCTTCGTTTGTGATGTGAATTACCCGTGAGCTATCTTGTCGAACCAGAATCCGCCGAAAGACGTCCAGCAGTATTTATATTTCCCGATTTCACGAGGTCTCGAGCTAAAAAGAACAATCGGCCTCCTTTAGGGGTTAGATGTTCCGAGATAAACACTGGTGTATCTTCATTGGTGGTAAACCCTAGGTGCTTAGCTTGCAGTTTACATTTATTTTTTATGTTAAAAAGCTTAGTCTTTTTCAGAAGTTCGCTTTTGAGTACAGTTGACCCCAGTTCCACTATGACCGGCGTATTGGGCGCAAGTCCCTCTTTTTTACTCTTAGGCTGTTGTCTATAAATATCTTTAATGTCTCGTGCTTCCATTTCTATATTTAAATGCTCTGATAGGCATAGAATCATTTTAGTTAGGTCAGCGCCAGTCTCTTGTGATTTTTTGGGCACATTTTTCAGTTCGATACTAGTTTTTCGTGCTGATCGTTCTAGGTCCTCAATTTTACTTTCGAGAATAACCATATGTTCACGGTCTTTGCTAGCTTGAGACTCTAATAATTCTATTTTTCTGCGATATTCCTCGTTTTGACTTGTGAGGACGCCAATTGCGTGATCAATATTGCAGTTTGATTGTTGAATGTCCTTTAGATCCGTCATTATATCTTGAATTTGCATTTGCTGCGTTGCCATAAATGAGGTCATCAGTTTCCTCATTTCCTCTTTAAACTCATTAAAGTCGGCAGGCAAATCTTCCACTCTGGCTCTTTTGTTTCTCTGGGAAACGAAATACAGAGGGTTGCTATCATCTAATTCACCCCAGGTCTAGATTTGCTTCAGACAGGGATTTGTTCATTTTACTCAAATTGGGTTATTTATATAAGACACGAATATGTAGCAGTTGAAGAATACGTGTGGCTACTGTAGTCGCGTAGTGCTGCAATCGCTCATAACACCGCGTAAACGTAAACAATAATAATGCGTGTGGGCCGTGAGCAAGGATCAGAGCGAATCGAAAAATGGCAGCTGTCCCTTTTACCCGAGACGAGTTGTGCGGGCGGCTGCTTGGTTGTCAAACGGCTTTTAAATTTATATTTATTAACTTTTGACTGGCGAAATAAAACTTTAATGCTTTATGTTTAACTTTTAAATTCAAATGCACTGAGTTCTATAATTTTAAGAAAAACTGACACACGACTGCACTGAACGGGGTCTCGTCGAAGAAGGAAAGAAGTAATACACACACACATAGACACACACACATACTCAAATACACTTTTAAGCTTGTTACAAAATTAACTTTGAAACTAAAACGTTTACTTATAGCCTAGTAATATTAACATAATATGGAAGAGCGGAGCCTCCTAACTCAGGCTTCTCTTGCTTAAATGGAGATTCCAAAAAACTAGATTGAGTTAAAACATTGTTAATGAAAATAAACTATTTTATTTATAAAGTATCCAATGTGAGCATCTTTGTAAAGTAGTATTAAGAATAGAATAGAATTGTAAATTAATTGTGAGCTTAAAGTGTTACTAGTATTGAATTAATTTTGCTGCGGATATTGAACTTAATAGGGGGTAGCCCTAGGGTAGATCCACGTGTGAAAAACGATTCATTTTTAAAACAAATCAAAAGCTTACTAAATTATTCATTAAAATGTGTTATTGAAATTTCTAAAATACCTCTTCGACTATACATTTATTGGCATGTTTGGAAGATACTATATTACAGCAGTGTGGCTCAAAACTTGTAAGATCAGCGCGCTTCGTCACGTACATAAATTAGGAAACTCTTGACGGCCACCCGGCCGGAATTTCGCAGCGAACATTCCAGAAGGTGGATTACAAATTCTCATCGTGTACACTTGACCGATAATTCGCGGTTTGAAAGTTTGAATAGGCGCTGATTTGGATTTCTGATTTTGAATGTGCCAAGTTGCGTTCAGTTCGGAGATATGCTTTTGATGTATTTACGGTAATATTAATCATGGTTTTAGTTTGAGTACTTCTAAATTTAAATTTTAGGAAGTTTAGAAATTGTGATGAGTATCTTGATGATAGCAGATATAAGATAGAATAATAACAAATTATAATTTTAAATTTGTCGGCTTATACGCACTCAAGAAGTCAAGAAGTTAGAGAAACGTTTTATTTTTTTAAATCAGATGTGATATTGTGTGTAAATCGTTTACAACCGTTGGATTAAGTTATTGTTAAAAGAATATGTCCAATTGGGGTCTCAACTTTCGTAGACCTTTTAATGTAAATTAGTTTTACATAAAATTAATACATTTTATACATCGAAAGTCAAATTCTTCACTGTTTTTAAATTAGGATTCTTTAGTTCACAACACAATTAGATTATAATTTTAGGTGATGATCTTAAAGAATTTAATACTTGCTACATTCTAGAGTTTAAATTTGCTCAGTGGGCTGATGGTGCGATTGGCTATACTCTTTTAACTTTTTGAACTTGATTAAAATCTGCACTCATAGAAAGTTCTGAGCTGGATATAGCTCATCTTTCATATTTTTTTACTCGAAGCTCATTTTCGGCTTTGAAACTTTTAAAGGTAAAGTTGAAAAGAGCGAGTAATAATGGGATTGATGTCACTTTTGACTTTAAGTAATTACTTGTCACATCGAAATGTCCTTGGTTTGAGTCAAAAGTAAACACAATATACTATCAGGAACATGTGCTAATTTGTATACTGACTCATTTCTAATTAATTGAATTATTTTGATTCATAACTCTTTGTCTTCGGCACGAGCATTCGGCTGACCCGGAAATTGTGATTCGAATTCTGTAGAGAAGCATCAATTTGTGCAACGTTACTTAGACTGGTTAAGACATTGCAGTCTGAATTGCCTTATTGTCCGAAAATAATGATTCGGTGATTCCGAGGGCACGTTAAGCCATCGGTCTCGTTTACAATATTAGGATGAGTAGTCGTTAACACTCAACTATCCGCATTGAACCCGCATGGTGGTGACCCAATCTCCCCACACCTATACTTTGCATTTTGGCCTATATCCTGCAGTGAGCCGTTATAGGCTGGTGATGTTGATTTCACAGCCAAACGAGCTGATATTTCATCTGATCTTAAGGAATACAGTCACCTATGGGCGTTCGTTGCCCAGGAAAGGGACAAAATCAAAATAAAATATGTATTTATTCAATTTAGGTCCATATAGAACTCTTATGCATATCAAATGAAGCTACCACTCACTAGGTGAAGGAAAACGGAAAGCGAATTTTCGCTTTGGTCTTATAAAAGGTTTGGTTTAGTCAAAATATGTCGACTATAGCTCTTTTATACTTAATCAAAGTAGTTATTCGATACAAATGGCCCCAAGTATTATACTTGGATAAGAACCTCTTTTATTTATTCACGATGCTCTCTCTTCCAGGATCCCAGTTTGGCACTGTTCTTATCTTCCAAATCTCAGGACTGTTTGCCGGCATTCCTGCGTTAGGCTGGCCCTCGATCTTCTGGCTATGCGGCATCTTAAGCCTGATCTGCTTTTGCTTGTTCGCGTGGTTGGGGGCAGCTTCTCCCGATGATTGTCCTAGGATCAGTACTGAGGAGCTGATGTACATTATGGGTGATGGCAGCGCTGACTTTGGGTCTAAGGTAAGACAAATTAAAGTTCTGAGGAAATAACAATTGTGTTTACCTGAGGTTAATCGTTTGAAGCCATTTTCATGATTGTTGCACTTGGTAGTAGACTTGGTACTGAGCTGCAGTCTAGGATGTATATTTTATTGTTAAAACTTGACTGTAATTGACTGTATCTTGTTTTGTGAGCCTTAAATTATAACTAAATTATACATCTATCGACACTGGTATTATCAGTTGATTTCTTTTCCTTGAAATTAAATGTTCTTACCATTTAAAATATTTTTCTTCAACAGAGAAGGAAGACTCCTTGGAAGCACATCCTAACCAGTGCCGCGGTTTGGGGACTAATAGTATCCCACGTTGGCAGCGCAGTTGGTTATTTGCTGGTGTTGACCCAAACGCCTACCTATATGAGCAAAGTCTTAGGAGTGGATATCAAAAGGGTAATACTTACTTATTTAACTAAGCAGACCGTCACAGTTCACTGAAATTACAGAAATTATAGCAAAAGCTTTACTACCGTCATAGTCCACTGACTTAAGTCCACCATAGTGAAATATTTAAACTTCTGAGTATGAGTAACAGAGTGCTGCTATGCATTATTTGTTGGATTTTGCCACCTTTACGTTTCTCGCGGAAAACATACTCGTTTGAGCGTCAAAAAATACTGACAACAAACGGTAAAATAAATAATATATAAAAAACGTAATAAACTATTTCTATTTACGTACTTAGTTAAAATATTGTTTGCTTTTTAGTTTACTATTTGAAGTCAGTATTTATGTATGAAAATTCCTAATTTAATAGTATTACTTCTTTTTGTTTTATTTTCAGAACGGGTTGTATTCGTCCCTTCCATACATCGCTATGTACTTTCTAGCGTTGATATTTGGTTACTTATCCGATTTGTTCGTGACGAAAAATCTTATGTCCATAAAAAATATTAGACGTACAGCAAACACTATTGGTAAGTTTCGTCACATTTTTTATAATGTCACACACCTTCAAAAACAATTGTATATTTCATTCATCTGAAATGGATGTATTTTCTAAATTTTAATTTCCCTTTACGGGTAAGCTCGTGCTCCTTGGTGGGGATGTTTATAAGATGATGACGCACTGAAAATGTGACGAATAGGAAAATCGTTGTTTATAATTAAAAAAAGTATTGTTAAATATAGAAATGTTTTGTAATATCATTAAAATGAATAAGATAATAAGACAATAGAGGCAGACTCTTGCATACCAACAACTATGCATTTGACAACAGAGAACCCAACTAGCAATCATTTAAATGCAATCATATAATAAAAGTAATTATCGATAACATAGCACCCCATCTAGCATTGATATTTTATACTTGTGTAGATAAAGGTCTCTTT
Organism: Leucinodes orbonalis; assembly: GCA_019425675.1. Lineage (NCBI taxonomy): Eukaryota > Metazoa > Arthropoda > Insecta > Lepidoptera > Crambidae > Leucinodes > Leucinodes orbonalis. The sequence continues at coordinate 14,813 of PQWD01012903.1, read as the reverse complement.
CCAAATTTAATGAAATACAGTAAATTAATACCTTTATTTAAATCCGGTGATAAAAGTGATCCATCTAACTTTAGGCCTATATCTATTTTACTTACATTAAGTAAAATTTTGGAAAAAATATTACTTAATCAATTGCTTTCACATTTTAACGCTAATAAATTATTACATGAAAAACAGTTTGGCTTCACCAAAACTAAAAATACTTCTGACGCAGGGATTGCACTAATTAAGGATATTTTTGATGCCTGGGAGGATAAGCAAGATGCAATTGGAGTTTTTTGCGACTTGTCTAAAGCTTTTGACTGCGTCGACCATGAAACACTTTTATTAAAGTTGAGACATTACGGTGTATCAGGCAGCTCATTAAGTCTTATAGAATCTTACTTATCGGAAAGAGTTCAGAAAGTCTGTATTCATGGCATAATTTCGCAAGGTGCTCTTTTGCGCATGGGAGTACCCCAGGGTTCAATTTTAGGCCCTCTCTAATTTTTAATATATATAAATGACCTCCCTTACTATTGTAAAAGCCTTTCGGATATAGTTCTATTTGCTGATAATACGTCATTCATTTTTAATGTTAACAGACGAAAGGAGACTTTTGACGATGTAAATAGAGCTTTGTCCCAAGTTATGAATTGGTTTACTGCTAACAATCTTTTACTTAATGCTAAAAAAACTAAATGTATAAAATTCACTATGCCAATGTAAGGCAGGTCGAGACCAATATAACTCGAAATAATGATCAAGTGGAGCTAGTAGACTCCACTGCCTTTCTAGGCATAATTTTAGATTCAAAGCTGCAATGAGGGCCTCACATTGAATCCCTGGCTGGTAGACTTAGCTCGGCAGCTTATGCTGTTAGAAAGATAAGGCTCTTGACAGATATAGAAACGGCAAGATTGGTTTACTTTAGTTATTTTCATAGTGTCATGTCGTATGGTCTACTGTTGTGGGGCTCGGCTGCCGATATTAATACAATATTTGTGCTACAAAAAAGAGCTATTCGTTTTATCTACAACCTTAGACCACGTGACTCTCTTAAGGAACTTTTTAAAGAAATAAATGTATTGACTGTAGCATCGCAATATATTTATGAAAATTTAATTTATGTTCGTAAATACTACAACACCTATAAGAAAAATTGTGATTCACACAATTTTAATACTAGGAATGAAAACAAACTTGCTGTTCGTCTTTGGGTATAGGTTAATCTTTTATAGGAAGATGTATAAAGTTTTTCAATAAGGTACCGCAAAATATTGTAGAGTTGCTCTTTCATATGTTTAAAGTTAGAATCAAACAACACCTTTCTAAAAAAGGGTACTACACTATTGGCGAATATTTATGTGATAAAAATCCGTGGTCTTAAACTGCTCAGCTATTTCAGTGTTTATGATATATTGTAACATTAAGGAATTGTTTTTATAAAAGGCTACACTGTTGAGTTTCTTTGGGTGCTTCTTTCTCAACAGGCCAAACCACTGAAGCGCTTTTTTTTCAAAGCATCAAAACTCATATTTTTAGTTTAATATTTTAATCGTTTTTATTATATCTTTTGATGTTCATAAGTGCTTTCTGTAAGCCTAATTTGAAATAAATGTTTTTGACTTTGACTTTGAATGTTTATTTATTATACATACAAAAGAATAATCTTAACAAGTAGATTACTTAACTATGTTACTATTTTCAGGCATGGTGATTTCTGGGATGTTTCTCATAGCATTTGGCTACGTGAAAAGCACATCGCTGGCTGTTATTCTGCTCATCATCACACTTGCTCTACATTCTGGTGTTCACGTTGGATTCCACGTAAGTTTTTATATCGCACTTTAACTAATTGTTGTCTACTGCTCAAAAAAGGTCTCCTCAAACTTGCGTTAGATATGATATACTATATGCTTATAACAATATGCTTATATACTTCTTTTGTAATTATTACGCATTTACATGTCAACAAACATGTCCAGCAGTGGACTGCGATAGGTTGAATAGAAAACATGTTCATGGACACATAATACTAATAAACTTTATTGCACAGAGAAAAATAAAAACGCAATACACGAAGGAACATAACAGTAGTACTATTAAGGCGGTCTTATCGCCATAAAGCAATATCTTCCAGACAGCTTCATGAGAGGAAATAAATAGACATTTTAGAAGATAATATTGTGCAAAAACGAAGTTAAAAAAAAGAAAAGATAAATTTAATCGAATACACATTTGTTTGTACTGCCCGGGATCGAACCTGGATCCCTAGGTATAACAGCCGACAACTCAATCTTACAACCACATAGGCCTTCGAACCAATTACCTGTAGTCTTTGCTATTTTCCTTATGTAAAACTTCGTCTTATGTATTATGTAAAGTAACATTAAATTTGTAAAGAGACATTCATACTTACAAATGAATCAAAATAATGCTCTTTTTATATCATACTGAAATAATAATGATGTCCCAGATAATGTAACATAGCGGTATTTACATAAACAAGTTGACCATTAAACTAATATCTTCCCTACTTAATAACGAGCACCCTCATAAAATTATCTTTTATCGTTTTTTGTGTAATAATATTAACATATTTAGATTTAAGTTAGTAGGCCTACTTGATTATTGCTTGTAAAACTAACATTTCATCATCAGCTCATTGTACTTCCTCACCGAGGGGTACGAGCCTACCTGAAGGGTTGTTTAGGCCTTAGTCATCCACGCGGACCAAGTGCGGATTGGCTGACCTCACGCACAACCTTTGAATCTCTTCGCAGGCGTGCGCAGGTTTCCTCACGATGTTTTCCTTCACAGTAAGAGCGTCGGGTAACGTACATACAATTTCGAATATTCGAAAACAGATTGGTACGTGGCGGGATTTGAACATCAGCCCTCCCGGTAGGGCAACATTCCACACCATTGACCCACCGACGCTCTTACTAACATTCACACGAACTTAATACCTGCGTATTTATACAATGAATCATCATTATCATCTGCCACAAAGCAGGTCCAGTGCACATTGCTGTTGTCTAGCTAGCTAGAATGCTGTTAACTAGCGGGCTCAATTTTTAGTTCGGCTAATAAGTAATTTAAACTGTATACGATTATACACACTATTATTATATTGAACATGCAAAATTCCTCATGATATCTTTGTGCTGATTAGTAACAATACAAAAATAAGTCATTTTTGTATTGTTACTTAACTCCGAAGTTGTTTTCCGTCAAACAGATTTTTTTAGTTTTATATCGAAAGATTATTTGACGACCCATTTGGTGTAATGGTTAAGCGGCTATTACAGCAAGAGTTTCGAGTACGATCCGGGCAGTACAAACAATTGTGTGCATGAACATGTCTGTTTGTATTAGTTTGGGTGTTTCTATGTATATATGTATGTATTTACAAAAGTAGAATATCAGTAGGTTTATCCGTGGTTTAGAACCCATATTACAGGCTAAAGCTTAGTTTGGGGCTAGAAGGGGATGGGTGAAGTAGATATTTATTTATAGCTACTGGACTTATGCGATCATCACCATAAACTTTCAAGACCTCGAGTATTTATGTAATACAAGTATATATTATTTTCTTCCTTTGTAATTCCCCAGGATAACAGAGTTCTATTTCTTAATGTATTTAGATCAGTTCTATAACAGCTCTGTCAGAAACACCTAATCTCAAATACTGTATATCAATAATTCCTAAAAGCTCCGTTAAGTGATACCGTGGGAGACATGTCACCGATACCATGTGCCAGCTCTGTTACAAGATTGATAGTTAGACTATGTACTAATTAACAATATATGTATTTTAACGACCCATTTGGTGTAGCGGTTGAGACGTCGGCTGCTACACCAAGGGTCGACCCCAGGGCAGTACAAACTTTTGTGTGCATGAACGTGTCTGTTTGTTTTCTATGTATAATATGTATGTATTTCAGAAAAGAAGTATATAAGTATGTTTATCCGTTGTTTAGTACCCATAATACAGGCTTCATGCTCAACTTTAAAGGGCTGGCAACGCATCCCTGTGACCTCAGCTGTTGCAAATGTCCATGGGCGGCGGTAACACTTTCCATCAGGTGAACCGCATGCCCGTTTGCCTCCCTATGTTATAAAAAAAAACTTGGGGCTAGATGGCGCTGTGTGGATGTTTTTTATATTATTATGTATCACTAACATAATTATATCTTCGTCTGCACATGTGTAATATCGATCTGAAAGATTAACTAATCGATTCATGGGAGTTTCTGTTTTTATAAATAGGTTGTATGGGATTCTCCTTAAATGCTCATTTCTTGCATCACAATGCGCTTATTTTTCCAAATAGTTCTAAAAACTAAAAATAGCGGTTTTAGAAGGAAAAGTAGTAACTCTTGTATCCTATTTTAAACGAATATAATATTCAAGTGAAAACAAGAAATAAAAATAACAACAAGCCATTTGAATGATGAAATGTGAGCTTCGGTGATCGATGATCGGGATGGCGCAGGTTCAAATCCCGCCGCATACTGTCTTTTCGAATTTTCGAAATTTTATGTACGTTATCCGACGCCCTTACGGTGAAGGAAATCATCGTGAGAAAACCTGCGCACACCTATGAAGAAATTCAAAGTTTGTGCGTGAAGTCGGCCAATCCGCACTAGGCCCGCGTGCGGACGTCTAATGAACTGATGAGTGAGGGACGAAAATAATTGCATTAGTAAAGCAATAATTTTGAAATTAATATTATTACAGATTAATCAAATTGATTTGGCGCCAAATTTCGCCGGACCCATCATGGCGCTTGGAAACATGATTGCGAACCTTACAGGGCTGCTTCTCCCGGTTTTGGTTTCCAACGTTGTTCAGGATGATACGGTAAGTCAATCAAAAGCACTAAGAATAAACCTTCAGTTTAAGATATTTAAGTTTGTGATGAGGTTGATATCGAATTTGTGAAAGTCGGTAGAAAAGATAAAGAGGTAAAGTTTATGAATAATTAAGTCTAACAAAAGTTTTAGTTAGTCCTAGAAGATATGGATGTTAACGAACTAAGGTAATCGACATCTTCACACGTAACTAAGCTTAATTGGCAATGGGCAGAGAACAGGTACCTATGTACGACGACCCATTTGGTGTTGCGGTTGAGCAGGTCGGCCGCACACTAAGGGTTCCGGGTTCGAGTCTGTTGTAGTGTCTGGGTGTTTCCTATGTATAATATGTATGTATTTACAAAAAAAAAATGTATACATGTATGTTTATCCGTTGTTTAGTACCCATAATACAGGCTTCACGCTTAACTTGGGGCTAGATGGCGCTGTGTGAATGTCAGTGGATGTTTATTATTTATTTATTTTTTTATGTAGTTCAGAGAACCAAAGATCTGGGGGGTTACCGCATTCCCTAAAACAGTATTCTCATAATGATACGTCAGCATTTTTGTACCGGAAAATACGTAGTAATATTATTGTAACACTGTTTTAAGAGATGGCGGTTAACCCCCTGAAAGGAGAAAAGGTTCTCAAAGACCACGTACATAACAGAAATGGGGAAGATTATGTTTATCAGTGGAAATCATGTGTCTAATATGAAGATCATGATTATTGGACCACTTCATGGATTTCAGTCCCACTTTCAACCCCTTGATCGCCAGAGACGCCTAAATGTGTCACAAACAATAGATTTTCCATCATGTCTGTTAATATTTTAAGGAATCTGTTAAAATGTTAATATTATCTTGAGTCTCTAATCGCAAACCATGCTATTTGTAAAGATTTGTTTTGGGTTAAATATTCCGACGTGTAAGCTTGTTTATCCATGATTTAAATTTCCAGAAAAATCAAGGTCGGTGGCAAATTGTGTTCATCGTGATTGCGGCCCTGCAGTTCATCACAAACACTATATTTGTGATATTTGTCAAGGGAACCGTGCAGCCGTGGAATTTCTATGGCAGTGAAGATGACTACGAGAAAGGTATAAAAAGTTTTATTCAAATAACAATGTGGCTTCTTACGCTACTGTCGATAATGATGTAAATGTCAGGCTCGAAGGACCATTCGTTGAGCAAAATAATGTCTATTGTCTATTCAACCTATCGCAGTCCACTGCTAGACATAGGTCTCCCCCACAGATTTCCCAATACATGAGATGGGGCAAGCCGCGTTTTTAAGTGCGACAAATGCTCAACGAGCATACACTGGCTGCCAGTTTACGCTCTGTGAGACGAGTCAAGACGCACGAATATTAGAAGAAATTACCGTTTTTTCCCAAAATGCCATCCTGTGCAATTGTAACATGCCATCATCGCAATGAATCAGTTAATTTACCAAGAAATATAATAACTTTTCACAGGTAAGAACAAAAAAGAAATTGCGACACTGGGACTGCCTATAAACTTGGCGGCTTTTCCAGTCTAATTGTATTTTCGGATGTCTGTGGTCTCCCCCAAGATAATGTATCTGGTGGTAATTGATGTGGTTGTGATAATCAGTAAAAATAATTTATTTTATATATTTGTAATGACGCTCTCGTTGGAGGTTGGATGAGTTAAAGATATTAAGTGAAACGCATGTTGTTAGTTAGGCGTCTTTTTATTGAATACCTTCAAATACATTAAATAATTTGCACTTACAAGCTAATAGGTAACTAAAAATATCAATATGAAGTTTTATGCATTTGCTGTATTCACTACATTTTATATCAAAGTCCACCCACTGTGAACAAGGACAAGGCAAAACCACCGAATTTCAATCCATATCTATTTGCAATTTTCCCCCTTTCACCTGGTTACCACATGTAAGGTGACGGATCAGTATATTAACCAGAAAACCAATATCATATGGTGTCAACATATGATCGGATTCCACTGGAGCCTTTGATTAATAAACGGATCCAAACCTGACAAATGTGAACCAGCATTTAAAGCTTTAAACCCATAAGATACTCGTATGTGTTGTCAAAGATACTAATAAATTTGAAAAAATAAAGTGAAAGAAATCGTCTCGAATCCTGCGCACGCCTACGGAGAGATTTAAGGGTTGTGCGTGAAGTGTGCCAATTCGTCGACGACTTAGGCCTAAGCACCCTTTACGGAGGCTCGTGCCCCTCGGTGGAGACGTTCATAAGCTGATGATGATGATAAAGTTTTTGCTACTATACTCCTTATTATATCATGATCCAGGTAGCAACTGAATCTAATAGGACAATTTACTAGAACATGACAAGATTCTACAACACTTAAATACTTACTACTTTAATATGATTTTGTAATCACGTGTTCTTAATAGATATATCATCATCAGCTCATTAAACGTCCCCACCGAGGGGCACGAGCCTACCCGTATAGGGTGATTAGGCCTTAGTCGTCCACGCGGGCCCAGTGCGGATTGGACGACTTCACACACAACCTTCGAATCTCTTCGCAGGCGTGCATGAAGGTTTCCTCACGATGTTTTCCTTCACCGTAAGAGTGTCGGATAACGTACATATATTGTTCGAAAATTCGAAAATACATTGGTACGTGTCGGGATTTGAACCTCAACCCTCCCGGTAGGAAGGCGACAGTCCGCACCACTGAGCCACCGACGCTCTTAAAAGATATATATTAGTAACTATTATCAAAAGAAAATTGTACTTCGAATTATAGAATTACGTTAATATTTATCAAAGATACATCACACAAAGTGAACAATATACTTTGTTACAGCCGAAGAAATGTACACATTGAAAGAAAAAAACCACCAAGCAACAAACAATGAAACAAAATAAGAGAACAGATGAAAAAACTACTTGACGAAAAGGCATTTTAAGAAAATTACCTGTCTTTCGATAAGTGATTGCCTTATAGATTTTAACAAAACCAGAACACGGTTCACAAGAGAATTTAATGTTATAGTCGAATATTATCGAATACTCTTAATGTTAAGAATTTGCTTGATAAAATTAAACCGCTTTAGTTTTATTTATTACCTTTTTTTCCTATATAATATGTGATGCGCTATAATACTTATAATAGCATTTAAAGGAGAATCCTACTCCTAGAAGTCCTACTGCAGGCATTCAAATGCCGGCAGTATAGACCTGGAGAGATCGGGCTGTAACCCACTACAAAGGTCCAATCCGAATGGGTGGGTAAAAGTATTTATCAAACATATATACGAAAGTCTTTGAGCAATGCGTTCTACCCGTCCTAAAATACGCAGCTGAGACATGGACACTGACTGCGGGATTTGTTCATAAGTGTAAGGTCATTGAATGCACTGCACTGCCCGCTCGGGGTCTCTCTTGACGGTAAGATAAGAAATTATGGACGACCCATATGGTGTTGCGGTTGAGAGGTCGGCTGCAACACCAAGGGTTCCGGGTTCGATCCCCGGGCAGTACAAACATTTTGGTTCATGAACATGTCTGTTTGTAATGGTCTGGGTGTTTTCTATGTATAATATGTATTTACAAAAAAAATGTATATAAATATATTTATCCGTTATTCAGTACCCATAATACAGGCTTCACGCTTAACTTGGGGCTTGATGGCGCTGTGTGAATGTCAGTGGATATTTATTTATTTAATTATTCTATACGTAAGAAAACTAAAGTTTAACCGACATAGGTCGCTGGATCAGCAAATTGAACTGGCACTGGACTGTACGTATATTGTAAAACCGATGGTTATTGGAGCAGACGAGTTCTGGAGTGGAGACCGCGACTTGAATGGCGTAGCATAGGACGCCCGAACCGAAGGAACGACGAAAGGTGGCAGGTGGAGGTTGTATAATAAAAACGGGGCCAGGACCTTGAGCATATTTGGAAGCCCTATACAGTGGACTGCAATAGGTAAAATATAATATGATTAGCCGAATGGTTGTATATTTAATTATTAAACGCCGTTAACAATTTTTCGATATAAAACTGAAAAACTCTGTTTAACAACAAACAAAAACAACTTCGGGATGAGGCATGTCTTACATTTTTATTTATCACCATAAAGATACTATGAGGGATTTTGCATGTAAATCATAAGTAATAATCGTGCACAATTTACATCACTCATCAGCTGAACTAAAAATTATGAAAATGAAAAGTGTTTATTCAGTTTAGGTCCTTACAGAATACTTATGAATGTCAAATGAAGCTACCACTGGTTCGGGAGGTAGTTTTCCACTGAGAATTAATCCAGCAAGAAACTCAGTAGTTACGATTTCAAAAAAAATGTGTTTAGTACAGTATCATGAATGCTTGTCAGTAACGGCGTCTTAGCTAGAAGACAGCAGGATTTCACCCTGAGATATGGAAAATCACTGCGGGATTGTTTCGCATAAAAAAGCTCTAAACGGATAATGCAGCAAAATTCACTCGGGGTCTCACTGAGGATTATATCAAGAAAGTTCCATGGAGGATTCCCAATGAAAAGTAGGATACACAGAGAAAGCGAAAATCTTGGTGTAAGAGCCGACGTCTCAACCATTACACCAAATGGGTCGCGTGAAGCTTTGTTTCAAAATAGTGTTCTAAAGGATTTTGTTTGATTTTGTTGGCGGAGCGATCAAACAATCTATTATTTACGACTAAAACAAAGCTCATATAAAAGGTAAAGCTTTTTTGCATTGCAGCGAAATGACCTATCATCAAGTGATTCCGAATTTCAAAAATAATGATGTTAGTAAATATATTCATAACATTGGTGCTAACCTTACTATCAACGTCAACCGCGACAGCTATTATCTTATTAAAGACAACAAATTTACTAATCCCTAACTTTTAGTTGAACGCCATGACAAACAGTAGTGTTTGTATTATAGCGATAGTATAATTTATTTTAGATAAATTGTAGTCATAGACTAAATTGCAGTAAAATAATGAAATTTATAATGCTTACTATTATAGCAATGTTCAACCTAAGTCTGAACAGGAATGGAATTAATTTAAACCTGAGATTAACGAATGATAAGAATGAGTCAACATCTTGGCTAGCATAGCGTAGGACGCCCTATAGCCAGATGGACCGATGACTTGCGAAAGGTCGCTGGTGGAGGCTGGATGAGAAAAGTGGAGGACCGAGATATCTGGCGTAAATTGAAGAGAGACAATGAGAATGGTCGCTGGTGGAGGCTGAATCAGAAAAACGGAGAACTAGGATTTCTGACGCAGAATAGGGAAGGACTATGTCTACTAGTAAATTTATTGCAATAGTTTAAAGAGAAATATAAAATTTTATTTTACGCGTATCTTTTACTTGTGTTAAAACTCGCTTGAAAATCATTATTTTTTGTTAATAATGTCTTAATTAGCTAAGTTATATATCTTATAATACATGGTGCCTTCTTCTCCGAAAGTTTTTATTCTGTGTTATAATATCAGTGAGTAACATAATTAATTTTGTAATACTAACGAGTTGACAATATTGCGTTAACCGTCATCAACACTGGCATGTAAGAATTTAGGAATTGACAAAATGAATGACAAAAAATATGTGCCTCAGTATGAAAAAGTCCCAATCAAAGAAAAAGAGGCGAATAAAGAACGTAAGTTTTTTTAAAGATTTTTAACTGTACTATTTTGTAACTATCTTCAATGCTTTTTTAACAGTGTTTTTTTTAAGAATACAAAAATTCTGTTGATTTCGCAAGGGGTTAAAATAATTATCAATTTAGTTTTTCAAACTTTCAGCTTCAGACTTACAGGTCGTTGTTGAACAATAACTTTCATAGATGATGCATGATATTATGAAACTATGGCAGTATTCGATCAATAATGAATGTTCTTCATATAATGATGTTTTAATGTTTCAGATTCTAATGAAGTCGAAGCCTACGGATATGGAGTTCGTCACGTCCAAGTATTTCTAGCATTCCTTTCCTTAAGCGTTGGTTTTATAGCAAGAGGTCACTTAGGAGTAACAGTGGTAGCAATGACTAGCCATAAAAATGCCACTTCAAACAACATAACAATACATAATAATAATAACAGTCAAGTATTTACAAATAATGCAACAGTTTGGGAAGATGTTGATTATGAAAATGTTGAATTTGATGCTGAAATATCAGAGAACAGTACTGGTATTCCCTTCATTAATAAAACAATAGAGGCAACAAGTGATGAAATCAGATATAAATTCGAAGTAAGTAGTTTTATTTCATTGCATTAATATATTGTTGAAGTTTATTATATTTTATTAACTTATTCAAAATCTGGAAGCGTTAAAACAAAAATGTGATTTTTCTTAATGTCAAAATTGTTATTTTAGACATACGACTGGCCAAAATCAACTCAAGAAATGGTCCTCGGTGCTTTCTTCCTAGGTTACTGCATCATGATGTTCCCAATGGGTATGGTTTGCCAGAGATGGGGTGGCAAGTTGCCAATGCAGGTGGCATTATTCGTTAATGGCGTAACTTCAATCCTGACTCCATGGCTAGCTTCGTGGGTAAATATAGATACAATAATAATTCTGGTATTTTCTTCTAATGCTGATTATATAGTTCGAGTTTTCTGAAAGGTGCTATGTAATAGATCCAAGCATTAAGTTTTAAAACCGAAGCTATGCTCATTGTTCGTAGTGTGTTTTTGTTTTCCTTCATAAGAGAAAATGAGTAGACGACTCACCTGATAGTAAGCGATAAATCCAATGGTTGAAGATAAATCAATCGTTACTCCGAAGGAACTATGACTACTTGGCCAACTTAAAAAGGAAGATTAAGAAATATGGGGAGGAAGTAAATTTAGGACTTCAGGAGAAAAATATGAAATAAGGGAAGAGGTATGCTGATCGGCATCCAGTTACCTCACTTACTCGAAACAAGACGCATAAATGTGTTTCACACTTGTTTTCTGTGGAGGCCGTGCATCTTACCAAATGGAGAAAGAGAAATATTCATTTTATTCATTGTACGTATCCCCTATACGTTTGATGACCCATTATATGTCATGAATGAGACATCAGCTACTACACCAAGGGATTCGGGTTCGATCCTCGGGCAATACAAATATTTGTGTGCATAAACATATTATCTGTTTGTATTGGTCTGTGTTTGGTATTTACAAAAAACTATTATCCGTTGTTTAGTACCCACATTACGGGCTAATTCTGAGTTATGGACTAAATGGTGCTGTGTGAATTTTAGTGGATATTGGATGAAAAATAATGATTATTACCATTTTAAGCCATTAACATCAAAGATGAAAAAATTCACAGCTGGATTGATAAATGCCGTAATGTAAATTAGTAGAACTCAATTCTAGTTATACTGAATGGTTTTAGGAAGTTTATTAAAATTCATTAATATTGTATTGATACAGGGTGGATGGAAAGCTGTTTGTGCTTGCCGTATCCTGCAAGGCTTCTCTCAAGCCGGCTACTACCCTAGTTTACAAACATTAGTATCAAAATGGTCACATCCAAGTGAGCGATGCACCCTTGTTAGCTACGTATACACGGGTAAATATGAATATCAATTCGCTTTTTCAAAGTTCACTTTTTAAAAACATTTGCAAGCTTATTTAATGGAAATGCAACGAGTGGAGACAAAGAGACGTTTCGGCTTTGGTAGTGGTTAGTTTCTAGATTGGTCTTTAATATAATTCGGTATTCTCCACCATTCGCAATAAAATACCAAACCTTATTTTCATAAAAGTGCACTTTATTTTACATGTCGTTTCATTGATCACTTTTGTTTATTTGCAATATTGTATTTTAAAATACACTGAAACCAATAAATATTAGGTCAATTGATGTTAGTGTGCAATGACGTCACGTTTCAATAATCTCATACAAAATATGGAAACGTTCCCTTTTGGCAGTTCATAAAAAGTGCGTCAACGATTAGTAGTGTGAAATACCCAATTGTAGTTTGTGAATGGTAAAAGAATTCTGGAATCGAATCAAAATAAATGTAACGACAATTTTATTCTACTTTTTATTTTATTATTATACACTTATTAAATTCTAGTTAATATATATTGAAGTTTTTTTTTTATTGGATATAATTTAAATTTATGTAACACCGTTATAATTTAATCACCGCTTCTATTGAATTATCATTTAAAAAACAATTGTATTAAAATTTTATTGTTTTTATTTATTAATAATAATTACGTAGTGTCAATTGTTGATGGTTGTTTTGTAATTTGGCTGAGCTGAAAATCAGCGGTTTGCCAATGGTAAACCTATCGCTGAGCTCTGGCCTTTTTATATCGCCGCGACGCACACTTAATTAATAACTTATATATATAATATATCTATATATAATAATATATATAATATATATATATATAATATTATATATATATAATATATATATATAATATATATATATATAATATAAGTTATACAATTTACATTTACATTTTATATTTTTTTATCAGATTGAAGGAAGATTTGTGTTAGTGAAAAATAATATTACAAAAAATAATAAAATATCACGATAATAAAATATTTTCATATTTCTATTTTGATAAATTCTCATTTATCCTGAAAATGAACGTTTAGTCATTGAAGTCGGACTTATTTTTATAAATATTTGATGAGTTATATGCAGCATATTATTGCTATTAATTTCCAAATTTTTGTAAAAGTGAAGTTTTTGATGGAATTTTCTCTATTGATACACCAGCCCGGACCAGTGGTAGACTAGAGTTTGCATTTATATGTGTGTTTGATTTTTATTTTCAGGACAACAGTAGGAACAGTAATAGCATTCCAACTGGCTGGTTTCCTAGCTGCAAGTCCTTGGGATGGCCATCCACATACTGGGCACCGGTGGACTGTGTCTACTGATGTTGGTTATTCTATCTATCTTTGGAGCTGCATCACCATCAGAACATAAAAGCATATCTGAAAAGGAAAAACTATAATGGGAAATGCTGAAAAAGAAGTCCAGAGGGTTAGAACAAGATGTATTTAGTAATATACTTGGTACTTTGGTAGTAAAGATATAATAAATAAATATTAAAAATATTTAGAAGCAAGAAACTCAGAGTCATCATCATTACAGCCTAATTATTCCACTGTTGAACGAAGGCCTCCCTAATGATTTCCACGCGGGCCGATCCCTAGCAGTTGACATCTATCTGCTACCCGCCACCCAACCTCATCCGGCCATCTGGTTGGGGTCGGCCTACGCTTCGCTTTCCGTTACGTGGACGCCACTCGAGAACCTTTCCGCCTCATTGGCCATCAGTTCTACGCACTATGTGCCCTGCCCACTGACACTTCAACTGCTAATCCTCTGGGCTATGGTGGCACCCTAGTTCTCCTACGGATATATTCGTTTCGGATTTTATAACGTAGGGAAACACCTAACATAGCCCTCTCCATAGCACGCTGAGCAACCTTGAGTATATTCAAGAGACCCATAGTGAGCGACCACGTTTCGCTTCCGTATATAACTGGCAACACACACTGTCAAAGACCTCGTCTTGAGACACTGAGGTATTTGGACGAAAAGATCTGCCTTAACTTCCCGAACGCTACCCATCCTAATTGGATTCGACGAGAAATCTCTTCCAAAGTTGACCTACCTTGCTACCTGTCCCAGGTACACATATTCGTCTACAACTTCGAGGACAAAACTTCCAACTGATATCGGTATAGGTACGACATGGGTATTAAGCATGACTTATTAAATATATGAACGTTATCCGACATTCTTACGGTGAAAGAGAAATATCTGAGGAAAACTGCGCACGCCTTCGAAAGAAATTTCAAAGCTTGTGCGTGAAGTCGGATAATCCACGCTGACCACGATTGAGACCTAATAACCCTATTCGGTAGTCTCGTGCCCCTCGGTGGGGACGTTTACTGAGCTGATGATGATGACAAAGATTGATTATCTTCAATAATAACCAAC
>PQWD01012901.1:0-43295 GCA_019425675.1 Leucinodes orbonalis | reverse complement strand
AACACTAGCTGACATATCCTTCATCGGTACCTTAGAGTTAATATGGTGAGTTCATAATCATAGGTAGAATATACCACCCGATTTGAAAGGTTAGTGATGCCAGTATAAAGCCCCACATTTAAAATCCCGCGTCCCGTGAGTCGGAGTGTTACATGGGCACTTTTTTCGGATGAGAGCACGTGGGCTAGTAAACTTATCGGGTTTTAATAGACCTTAACATCTGTTATCGCGGGCTGACGCGCCAGTGCAAGTAATTGACGGCAAACAGTAACTGTCTAATCTTAGTTGTTAGTCTCCTTTAATTGTTCGCTGCGTCATAGTCAGCGTATCACCAGGGCGTAGCACTCTATATATGCCAAATACGCAGTGCATCCCAGACAACCGGTAAAAAATCAACAATTAATTATTCCGCACTTATCGCCCGCACAGATTTGAAAATTTTTGAAAAATATTAAATATTATGTGTATATGTGATCAGTGTCACTTCTCACTCACTTGGCAATACCTCTACTCCTTACTAATCTCTACGTACTTGCGTATCCAACTTACCCAGATTGACGCGACCTGTACCGTCTTGTACACACTTTGTACCATGAAAAACGCTGCAATTTCTGAGTTAGTTTAGTTTTGTGGAGAAAGCGTGAACTGAATAACTAATATCATTGTCAGTTATTTAACAGGGAACGATTGAAGATGAACTTGTGGTGTGGCCAATATAAAATGCTTTTAAGTCCGGCTTTTCATAGCTCCGGATTATATTCCGTAAAATTCAAATTCAATAAAATGAATGGAATAAATGCTATTGAAATGCGCTTTTCATGGCTCCACATTGGATCCGTAAATTCAATTTATATAAATGTTTGTTTTTTTTTTTTTACGTGTGTTCAATTTACTAACATATTTATATGATACCGTTGATGTGACGGTTACAATTGTTGTTATTTCCATATTCTGTGGATTTATTAATTAGTATGCATTAGAGGTTTCATGTTTATTCATATTACGAAACACTTCAAATATCTGTTATTTTGGTTTGTTCTAGCCATACAATATACAACAGATATGATGCCTCAATACAGGACAAATGTTTCCTCTAATGAAAAAGCTTATACGCCTCGTTGCCGGACCCAATCACACTGTCGTGCCACCCAGATCTAGTTAGCTCGAAGGCGGCATACACTTAGATAGATAGATAACAATTTATTTGTACACTGAAACATCACACGATTTCAATTAACAATATCAAAATAACACTTAATTTCAACAACAATACAAGACACAATACAAAAAACAATAAACCGAATAGGGTCCAAAAAAAATGGGCGCCAAAGCTATTAAACTTATTGCTATGAAGGTACTTACTATACGGTACAATAGAGCGCGACTTTAGATTACATATACGCGCGGCAAGCATTTAGATTAATCATTGATTGATTAGTTTCCATTTGTCTATCAGAAATTTCGGCCATTTCAATGGTAAGTTGGTTAATTTGCACTTCACACACCAAGAGACAGTAAAAAATATAGATCAAACCACCCTTCAGCTTACACATCTGCGACACCCGAATAAACATTTTTCCTCTATTATCACTAACATTGCGCCTCTTCGACGCTTCACAAAGGCCGGTGCATAGGTAATAAGAAATATGGAATTGTAATGCACTGGTGACACAGTAACCTCCACACGAATGCGATGGCGCTCAGTCCATAATATATCCAACTAAAAACAAGTGCAATATAGTCCTATGGCTATTTTGAAATAAAGATCCATCGCTTTATAGTAACAATGAAGCATGAATCCTATCAACATTCTCCTTTTATAAGAAATGACAATAGTTTTATTACTAACAACTAAATTAATTCACCGACATTCTACAGTATCATACAATCAACAAAACGAGGCGAACATCACTGCTATCTAGTTAATCGCATCTGATTAAAAATAACGCTTTCTGTAAGCGTGATTCCGGGGATAACACAAGTCGCCCGGAACCCTTTGGGTTTGCGTTGAAATGCAGAACACCGGTCCGAAATCTCCAACCATGGTAAAAAGCAATTCAGAGTATGATGTGCGTAGGATACTATTTAATGCTATAATATATAATCTTATGCATTTATTTGTGTGAGATAAGAATATTGCTCACGATGCTTGTCCAAATGAATACTACTAAATAACCATTTGCCTAAAAATACAGACAATGATTTCTTATAATCTTCATCTCGATTAATCTGTTGCGAAGTCACGGCTAATTATGGATACATTGAAACCTTGCTTTCCAAAAAAAATATTTAACAATATCCACGATACTTGACTCCCCAGAAAACCTTTTAAATTATCCATAACTTTACTGGTACGGCGCCATTAATTTTTTCGTGTAATATCTCCACCAAGTCTACGCCCCCCAATAAATACCCAAACTTATTTTCAAAAAGTGCATCTTTTATGCGATTCTTATTCATCGTCGTTCATTTCCAATTTATGATCTATTCTCTTTGTTGTTTTATTATTGAACTCAGACATTGTTAACTCTTTCACTTTTATAACATTTATCCCCTTGCGCAAACCTACTATGAAACGTAATACGGCATGTCACGTGTAAGATCATTTGATTGAGTGAACAATATTTAGAAGCTACGTTCTATAACTCTAAGTAATCTCCATGACTAGATAGATGATAATGTGAAACGTTACCTCTATCTTTTGACAGTTCATAAAATAGAAGAATTGGACGTTCTCGAGACCTATTATCTAGTTCAAATACCCACAAAATGTCTAAAAGAATAACATTTTGTATCTATCACACACATTTTACTACAAATAGTAGATTCACATAAAGATGCACTATGATCAATTTAATGAAGCGTCACCACTCGCCTTAGTACCTCCGGGAGATCGGCGATAATATTCCACTCGTGTGTGTGTAGTTAACTATATGATGACTAAGATGATGTAATGATGATTGATATTGTTGTGACATGAAAATTTATAAATATTAATGGATAGATCACGTATAAGTAACATCAAAATTAATTTATGAGATATGTGCTTTTATGGAGCTATTGTTTTATGATATTTAAAACATAACAGTGACTTCAGTTAGGCTAGTTCTACTTATGTTATATGTGTGAGCGTCGGTGGCCTCAAATCGGATAAGTGAGATGTTCTTGCCTTAATCCTACCAAAGCACACTTGAGATATCAATATTCCAACGACATGACGTAGTACTGGCATATGATACCAATTGTAATTTATCTGAATATTTCGCCAAATATATTAATCGTACTGCTCTATAAACTCATGTCTCAATAACGCTCTATTATCGGTGAGAGAAAACATATCGAGTAAGGATATCCGCATGCATAGCGCGCGTTGACAAAGATTCAGATAAAGGCTTTATGAGTGAGAAGATGAATCGTACACAACCTGCATCACAAGTGGGCCCCGACGTGCAGCACGACTACAAGAACACTAATTCATGACTAAATAGGCTGGCTGGAGGGAACTGTCCATCTCTCGTTGCCAAATCATTGCTAAGCGGCTCCGGACAGTATATGTGCAACCGTATTTACTATAGAGAGATATGTTGATATTATATGACCCCCATACCTCTACTGAGTAGTCATTTGTGAGTTTTGCGATTGATTGCGACTTATATGCTTCATCTTGACAACTCAGAAATCAACTACGCATCGAAAAATCAATATCCACAAACTCTAATTTATGTCTACCGAGAGGAACCACTCCACCTAATCACAACCTCTAGCCTGTAAAAATTTATAATACAGGAAAAATTTAACTAAAAACTATATTGACGAAAAGTAATCTTCATTTAAAATGTAGAGGACGTAGTTAACAAATACAGGTTTGTCACACTGATTAATGAAAGCTAGTATAGTAAAAAAATAAAGCACGTTGCGATTAGTTACTATACTCCTAATGTCGATTTATAAAATGACTACGGTAATTGCCACGAGGGACGCCAGAAGATATTACGAAAATATTATGAACACAGATAACTAAATTCCCATTTCTTTTAATTTAGTCACCCGCGAGGATCAGAGCTTTTTGGCGCGTTAGGACCCAGTCTTCTCCTGTTAAAGGTGAAGCACCTTGTAGAGATTGCAGCAGTTGTGATCTGAGTGTTATCTTGAACTTAGCGATGTTAACATATTAATATCACCTCTAATAAAACGCTCAATAGCTAATGCTGCTAACGATCTCACTAACCATAAGCCTCACAGCTGATGTCTGTTATGCATACAATTATATTAATAGATATAAAGCTATCAATCTTACTTACATGAGGGATTGGCTAGGATCACTCGACAACACTGATCGTTTCAAGAGATCGAAGTATCCTATGTTAAATTTCTGCACCCACCGCAGTGCCAGATATCGTCCTGTGGAAATACAGGTGCTATGACACTTTTTGTGTTTCGGGATGAGGGACTGTAGCTAGTGAATACTGGTATTAAGGGACCTGACATACTGTTGTACTTGGGTGACGGTGCGCATGCGGGCATTGATGGAAGAATATAAACTGGTTAATCAGTTGTTTGGTTCTCGCTCATGCCGTCTGTCATGGTCAGACGTTCAAATAACGATAAAATCCAACCAGAGGTGTATGTCATAACCAACGCTGACCCTCTATAATGTAGCCCTATTTTCACAAACAGTGCGTACATTTTTTGAGTACAACCAAACCAATACACTTTCTGTGCCCTCTTATTACTTTATGGTTGATAACCATAATAGTCAAAGTTTGGTCCTATTTAAATCTGCTCAGCCACATAATGTATAAAACCCCTCACAAAATAACCAGTAGTATATCTGTCAAAATATTCTGTACATGTGAATTCAGTCTGAGTATATAAAGTAGGACTGTATCTCTAAATATGTTGATATTTATTATCGTGAGTTCATTATTCTGTCAACTGAGATATCAATATGGAATACTGAAACACCCGCCCCTCTCCATAAATTGAAGACAGTATTATACCCGAATAACAATTTTGTACCATACACCAGTTTCAATAAATGCAATATATAATTATATACCGAGAAGCGCTTCAAAAAGTCTTTTATATATCACAAAATCATAAATTTCACATTAATTGATCCGACTTCTATTAGGTAATATTAAAATGTTATTTTCTAATGTGTAGCAGCTTATTTAGTTAAATTAGTAATCGCTGATAATCTTTTTGAGAAACGTTTTTTGCGATCAAGTAATCCCATTTATATTGTTCTATCCAAATCTGTAACTAATAGAATTTATCCTGAACTAAGACTTTAATCAGTGCTCCTCGAGATATTTGCTAAGGTTACAGGTGGATCCGCATGCAGAGATTTGGGTAGAAGAGGATAAAGATCCTCATCAGACATTGGTGCAAGATAAACGCATCCCGGAACCACTCTTCTATACTCATATTAATACTAATAGAATTTCCAAATGTAATTTTGTCCTCGAAATTATACCATAAATACATATTCGTACTACATATAGCAGTCCAGCCAGTTTTTAGTATTCTGAATAAGTGAACTCACTTACGACACTTATGCTAAATCTAAAAACCCTGAACAGTCCGCACTATTGTAGTCTAGAAGCACATGTTCCAGAAATAATTGTACCATCATCGCTTCCCAATATATACCGGTTCTTCCTCAACCTGAGAGAGGAGGTGCCGAACACACCGGTCAACAGTCTGTTATTGGTTTATTGTTATGCCCTTTTTCTTCTCATCCATGACGGCATATCCCAGTAGCGGATTAGACCGAAACTTCACACAGCCCAACACCGACATAACGCAAGGCTCATTCCTTATCGGTAGAGGTACGACGTGCGATGAAAGGTCTCTCCACATGGATACATAGTTATGCATTACCTCACCAGGAGAGGCACTGAGAAGTGCCCGGGCGATACCGTGAGGAGCTATCAGATTCGCCAATGGAGATAATGGCGGTGTCCGCGGTCTTATTTTGTATTCGAGGTCGCAGCCCTCCCGGTGAGGTCGAGCGACACAATGCGTCTCACAAGCGACCAAATGACTCCATCCGAGCATGCGTCTAACCCTGATACCTTTCTCCACATATCTCTCTGTCGTCTCGTTTTAGTTAAGGAGACAAACGTAAATAAAAATACGTTCAAGTTACATAAAGGGAGAGCATCTCCGACTGATACTCCTTAATCCACATTTAATCATTACCCCATTGGTAAGTTGTAAAATTATAGAAACATTTGTTAATCATTGACAGAAATATTATTGGGGCCCTACAAGTTCAGGAACGTTACTGGTTTCTATCAATGACACAAAATGTAAAGGCCAAAAAAGAACCGGAAGGGCATAGATGTCTATAGACAAATATACTCCTTCATGAATCTCCCCATTGAAAGTTAACGTTACAAAAGTCAAACTAAGCGTAGAAAACACCCCCACTAAGTACGATGACAGTAGACCTAAAGCGAACAATATCTTACAATTGTAACCAAATACACCTAAACCCACTAGTATGCACACGAATAATCAGAAAATGAATCCGGAATTCTGTTTTGAGACAGAACTCGTAGCTTGTACAGCGCTTCCAATATGAGCAGAAGATGAAATAATTATTGAGTAAAAGTATACATAATCTATTGCTGGATGCTCAAATGAGAGGAAGCTTCGCGTACGCTGCCCAATAGATAGGGAGCAGAGCCTCCATGATATGGGGACGTTATCTTTGAGCAGTCATTTTATTATTTTATGTAATGAAATATGCAGAAGCTAGCAAGGGGAGCGCGCGAGCACGCGTCACAATCATGATGGTAATCCGCTTCAGACAGCCCTGTGTATTATCTCCGAAGGCGTCGGCACTTTAGAGGAACAAGGGAAGTACTTAGGGCACTATATTTCGAGCGCACATAGTGATTACCGCGGATCACTTTGGACCGACTGCACTGAATGATCGCTCCAGCCATGCGAGCCAGCGGAAAAATTCCCGCAAAAGCTGCTTGCAGGTGATCAGGGGGTAGATAGTCTTGAATCTCACTGTAAGAGCGAGTAACGTGTTAACCAAAAGCTGATTTAACATCAAGATTATTATTTGTAGTGAGACGCAGATTTATCACAACGTAACCGAGCCACCACACTTGAGATATAACTTAAGGGATTTATTAAAACTGATACACCCAACATAGTTAGACTAAGTACGACCTCATATACTAGGAGACTTTTCTCCACGTAAAGATACTTCTCGAACCATAAGTTAAAAGAAATGCACAAACTAGATTGATAATTCGTGGCCTAATCTTATATGTACGATTCTAATTTACCTGTATGAGAGAGAAGAATATTGCATCGAACCCCGGTGTATTACCAATACAAATATGTTTTTTTGCAATAAGAGTCATCCACTGACGTTACTATCATTCCTGCATTGCGACTATGGTGAATAGCACTTTCTCTAATTAGCGATATCATATATACATAGCTCCGAAAAACCGAACCAGTGGGTAGTATGTGCAGATGTAAGCCAACATAAACAGCTCTTGTGCGGGACCTATTCTCTAAGCAGTCCAGCATCTACCGCATCTAATGAGAGACCGCAGCAATATGACACACATCAACCGTCACCCAACCAGCGATGAGGCCACCGTCGATCTCGCATAGGTGAATTAAGCAAGGCGCCCGCCGTGTATATCAGGCTTAGTCGACCACGCGGCCATGCGAGATTGGATTGACTTAACCACACACCCTTCGAATCTCTTTCGCAGGCGTGCAATGAAGGTTTCCTCACACGACAATTTTGCATCCTTCACCGTAAAGAGCGTCGAGTGACTCCAGCGAGATCAGTCCATAATTATGGTGACACAGACAGCGAGTTAGAACCAGATCTTTCTGAAAATAATCACTATAGGTAGTCCGTCGGGATTTGAAACCTGACACCTCTCCAGGCATAGGAGGGCGACAGTCCGCACCCACTGGCGCAACACCCACATCCCAGACTACGGTGCAAGCAAAGCGTGCTTCTATTATAGCCACTACCACTGTAGCATACATAACACTTTTCATATATTCAACCCGACCAGTTTCGGATACAAGACAGATCCAAGACTCAACGTCAGAAAGATCGTACACCAATAGGCATAGTTATGAGCTACCTTTGTCTATGGTACCCTACCAGGAACGCTCGTATAGTTCTCGCGGAGGTTCACATCACTTTCAAAAGCTGAGTGTGAAATTATACTCTAAGATAAATTCGCTAAGAGAGTTTAGGTCAATGATATAGATAAGTAAATTCAAATAGATATTATTGAGGAGAGCTCAACAGGAGTTAGTCGGACTAATCGCCCTAGGGTAACTAAAGGTATTTAACTGTGATCATCGAATCAAGAGCGCGCTATTACCTTTGCTCTTGAGTGAGTATAGCATAAACTAAGCAATGTGCTGCCACGAGAGATGCATGTACTTCCATAGATCTGTAGCGAGAGACTAGAAAATCAAGCTGTGATAATATAAGCACGTTAACGGTAAAATAAGCCGCGTTAGAACTGGTGCCTACTCAGGTGCACATGTCTTCAAACACCACAAGGGGGGGGGGGAAAAAAACCCTCTCTAAACAATCAAGGGCCCACTCGACTTATGGACTTCTCAGGGAAACCAGTGCTTTTCGGACTATAGCGCGTGAGAATCGAACCTCCAAAAAATTAGGCATGTTACTAGCACAACATTGGTGTTTATAAGATCAGAGAGAAGTTAATTTTACTAAAAGTGTCTCAAGTGACGTCCTCCATCTACAGAATGCTCGACTGATCTATTATAGTGCCTGAGGCCTTATTGACTGCAAAAGACCAGTCTACATCACCCGCCATATGAACCGTGCGATTCCTCTCACCTTTCGAGCAGAGTATTAAGGAATTCATCTCCATAATACCGAAAGATCACGCGAGGCACTGGAACGAAGATATGAGGAGAGGAGAGTATACGTGATGGGCTGTTTTGGATAATCCAAACCGGACGTTTCCAAATTTCTGGGCCAAATAAGCAGAGACTTTGGTCTGTAAAGAAGACCAGAAAGGCAACGAGAGCCTGAGGGACAGTCTGACATAACGGTTTTAATCCTCACCATTAAAAAGCAAATCGCAATCTGACCTGATCCCGCCCCGACTATAATGGACACCCTGGCCAAAAAAAACTCTGTTCAGTGTGATTAATGATCCTGGTAAGCTAGAGAATAATTGTAAATCCTTCTTATTCTATTTAAGAGCTGGCTGTAAATTTAGGTCCATTTTGAAATACCTATAAGTCGCTACTTATTTGCGAGTTACATTGCTTGTGCGACGTCGGGAATTGCTCCTGAGCTGTAGCATAGCTTGTTAAGACGGAGCGAGTCATTTTTGTCCTATGGCTATGTAGACGCCACCAGAACCCAAGAGTCTGAAAGTTGTTACATAATCCCCATCCCAAGCCATATGAACCAACCGTATGCGAGCAATTACGTGGCTGTACAATTGATTAATGCTAGACACCTCACAATTAAATGTGTAATATTTATCCTTGAATATAACTTCGAAATCCCAATCTATAAGGTAACCGTCAGCGATAAGTAAATCAGGACAAAATTCAATATTCTAATGGTCAGATAACAGCCTGGTCTACGGGATCGTTTTTGTACCGAGAAATCTGGAGAAGAGAAAACTATAACGCATGAAGTGTTCTCTCAATGGGATTCAGTTTAAGGGTGCACTTCAAATAAAGAAAGGAACGCGACACTTCGCCATCGCACGCATCGTTCACGTGGTGCGCTGACTAACTATGGTGTCCGCCCTCACACACTTCCGGGAACAGAGGGCGACTTCAGGTTCTAGAGCAAGAATCTGCGGGACCATCCGATTACGCAACAATGTACGCTTGTTCCGAATTTTCGAACATTATAGAGTGGACGCATCCTATCGAGTCGCTAACCCTTTAAGTACGGTGAACGGTAAAACCCCATCGTGAGAACTCATTGCACGCCTGGAAAGAGATTCGAAGGGTGTTGTGTGAAGTCATCCCAACTCGTACTACTGGGCCGACGTGGTTCGAACTAAGCGCTAAAATCCCGGGGCTACTATACCAGTGGGTCAGGTCTCGTGCCCCCTGTGCGGGTGGGGACGTTAATGATGACGCGTGAAGATAGATCTGAACTGTAAGATGATGTGGCGAGAGAGAACACTGTAATTAATTCAAAGCCAATGTACCCTATAAGGTCTCCGAGGAGGTAGTATCTCTCCCATGAGAAAGATCCAGCAAGAAACTCATGTAGAATTACTTTATTTAAAAAAAAATCTTTCTGTGTTGTGTTGAAAATACAGAATCATTTTATCAACAATAATTATATAAACAAATTATATTTTAATTTTTATCATACTTAAGTATGGTAAAAATAATATTTTATTTTTATGTGTGAATATAAATAAGAGGTTTGTTGTAGGTAATGTGTATATGCATATAATCTAGTGTGCCACTGTAACATTACGGGTAATAAGAGAACTTAACAAGCGTCTCGGATTACGGTGCAGTGCGGCATTGCCGAAGAATAATAACTGTCAATAGTTGGTCTCCTTTTAAATGCCGCCCTGTATGGTCCGGCGTAATCACTTACATCGGTGAGCGTCCTGACCGTCCTGTACCTTTAACATAAAAATATTAGAAATTCAACGCCTACAACATTTTATGACTATGAGTATGAAGTTCTACAATTTTGATTTCGTTTTTTGCACTAATAATGTTTTATAATCGATCCTTGTTTAATTAACTGGTGGTGATGACAATTTATTAGTTTCTTTGTATTAGTACTTGGGGGTTCGTACGGTTGACGTTGTAATTAACATAAAGAAGAGATTGCCTATGAAATATACCTTTTTTTTGCGTGTTTTGTGAATTAGAAAGTATTACTGAATTGCCCCAATATTGTGATACAAATGGTGTATATTTAAAATAAATGTAAAATATGCTTAAATGTAAGCGCAAAATCCCCAAAAAACCTGAATTTATATTTTTGTACTAAAAAAGGCGAGAGGGAAAGGAGAGAGCGTCGTGCTCAGTGGTGTGACTGTCGTTCCTACGGGAGGCTGAGGTTCAAATCCCACACGCAGCCAATGTATTTTTCGAAATATATATGTACGTATGACGCTCTAGGTAAGGAATACATCGTGAGGAAACCTTCATGCACGCCTGCGAAGAGATTCCGAAGGTTGTGTGTGACGTCTCTAATCCGCACTGGGCCGCGTGGACCGAATAAGCTAATCACCCTATACCGGGTTAGGCCTCGTGCCCCTCGTGGAGACGTATAATGAGCTGATGATGATCGTACAACGAAGAGTGGCACTGTTGTAGGTGTGAATAGTTTTCTTTATCAGCCAGAAGCGCACCCCAACTAAAGGGCCGGGCAGAGCCATAGGTGATTAGGTAGTTATATTCCACACATCTATATTGGGTATAGCAGACAAACACACAAGGTCTGTAAATCATAATTTAGAAGAGTGGTCCGAGTGCTTTTATTATATGCACGCAAATAGTCTATGAGAAGTGCTATGTATCTTCTCTGCTAAAACCAACCGACATGTCACTGCTGGAACATATCGACCTGCAAGTGTGTAAATATGATTGTAAGGATAGCCATTAATGCCATTAGAACATAACTGCACTAATACACTACGGGTTACTATTTTAACTTAATACAGCTGACTAACCATTGACAAATGCTTCCTATGAAGTAGTCTAAAATTTCATAAAAAAAGCATATTTAAGTAGCATGTTTGAAGTATAGTATATAGTATATTTTACTATTTCATTGAAACTGTGCTATCCTAGACAATTTACGTATAACTTCTTCGTCCAGCAGTTATGTTAGTGATATGCGTTCTTTTTTGAGTTTGAATATCTAACTTGCATTAAAACATTACTCCAGATTTTTATGAAGAGCTATCACAGTCGGCTGCAGTCCATTACGAGTTGAGTTTTGCGATTTATACGATATGTGAGAGAAAATACAAAAATCAATAGGCTAAATTATAAGGAAAGTGGTTGTTGGTACAACTAAACCTGAACAGCTACATTTAAGGTGCGTTGCTAACTAAATTGTATAATGTATCTTCTGTATTAGGGTGGCAAAATTTTAAAACAAAATTTCACTCTCGCTACAGAGAGATTGTTGGTCACCTGAGTCATATAATAAATAATGAGTATTAATGACCAAAATGTAGAGGCTATTGTTTGTGAGCACATTGAAATTTTATATGAAATATTTTTTCACTCCTATATACAGTAGCAACTAGACTGCAAAGTCTCACATAAAAAGAGTCCGCGGCAAAATTCTGCCCGTCGCGTCATTTGAGCAGCAATTACTCATTCATAATTAACGTCGCTCGCTGCTGTGTCAATAATTGACATAGAGTTGGCCTGCTTTTTATTATTGTACTGCTTCTATGACGCGTTAATCTAATATTTAAATGAAAATTTACGTTCTTATTCATATGTTTTATTACTTAGTGTCATGGAGCCTCGGAAATGATGATTGATTGATTGACGTTTGGTTCGTAATTTCAGCAGCGACAAGTCAGTCAATCAATCAGTAGTTTTAGTTTATTTTTATCCAAGAAATTTTCACTGAAAATCTTTTGGCTTCCAATATTCCAATGAACAGTCCCGTCGACATTTCTATTTATTCAGTTTATTGAGGGTTTGAACTGTGGTTACTTGTTACATTTTCTTTTAACTTATTTTACGCTAATGATCTTATTTTTTTTATGAAAATTATACTGAGCTATGATAGAATAATTTACAGTTTGTATTTCAACTTTGGAATAGATTTTCAATTTGATATTTCATGTTTTGTACCAAACTTTTGTGTTGTAAAACACACCAAAACCATTATAATTGAGATTGTTTGTCTGATAAATATGATATCTAAACATTTTACTTATGTAGGCTACAACAAAGTGACATTTACGTCAAATCCGTGGCTACGTTTTGTGTTAAAATTTACTTTAGTCTAGTAATTAAGATAATGTTCTAGACAATGTTTTTTTAGAATTGGGTATTTGACACCACTAATCGTTGGACGCACTTTTTATGCAATCTGTCCAAAAGGAACGTTTCCCATATTTTTTGTATGAGATTATTGAAACGTGACGTCGATTGTTCCTCCATCAATTGACTATATTTATTGGTTTCAGTGTATTTAAAAATTTTTAAATATTTTCCCAAAATAAAAACAAAAAGTTGGGGGAATCAAAAAAATTAAAAAACAACATGTAAAATAAGTGCACTTTTATGATTAATAAGTTTGTTATTTTATTGCGAATGTGGAGAATACCGAATGCATATTAAGTATGATTTAGAATCTGGTTCGATCGTGGATTAATTAGGACACGTATTTCCAAATGCGTCAGAGATGCAACAGAGAAGAAACGATGTATTTATTTGAAATTAATTTTTTTTTTTTCCATTTGCCACAATGCATTACTTTCAGCACAAATATAAATTAATTTATGCTAGCATAAATCCAATAACGATAATGCTTCCGAATTTCGACCGTAGTTATTACGAACTTAAGTATTTTTAACGATAAGACTTAATTAATGATGCATTAAGCAATTGACGTCTGCCGTTTGTATACATAGCTAGAATGTAAAATGTTTTGATAACAATCATTTAATGATTGCTGATTTTAGACAGTTTTCCTAACACGTTTTTTATAACCTACTATACTATTAAATAATTGCTACAAACCACTGGGTCTTCCCACTTAACCATTTGACCGCTAATGACGCTTAAGGGTCAGGCAATATATTCTTTATAGTCGCGTCAATGGGTTAAAGTAGTTTTTGATATATTACTGACTCTTTTGTTGGGAATTTACATCTTAACCATTAAATGCCGAGAATTGTGTCTGGATAGACACAATGGAAAATCTAATGTGCTTGCCGCTTTAAGGCGTCATTGGCGGTTAAAGGGTTAAGGAAATCACTAACCTTCTAAATCAGATTGTCAATATTCATGACCATATTAACTCTAGAATAGAAAGTTTATTTATGTAATTGAATATGTTATTATACAATGTGGTCACTTCTCGTACTAACTAAAGAGTCAGTGATAACTAGCGAGTCATTTGTTAATTGTATTACTTTTGTACAGCACTGACACTGGTGTTATTTTTTTGCAACGGTAGCTTAGTAAATGTCATGGTGATGATCAAAATGCTACAGTAAACATGTGTCAAAATATAAAATAACAGATTACTATGTGTGTACCTTATAAGAGGTGGCAGAGAGATGCGACAGTGCTACTTCAGTCTCACTTAGTTTTCCAGTCACATTTGCTTATACTACACGGGGATCGAAACCGGAACTTTTAACCATTAACCTACATCGGTCGTTATGTAAATAAATGGTATATAAGAGCAACGCCCGTTCAGTGCAGTGCTATCAGTTTAAATTATACATAACTATAGTTAATAAACGAAGGGAGCTTATTGTAAAACACTGTTGATCCGTATTGTTTGTACAGCACAATAAATATGTAGGTGTTGTTAGTGGTGACGTAATGCGAGATATTGTTACATTTATCTCGAATCAAGTCTTGTTACACGCAATTAATAAAATGAGCATCAATTATTGATTTTAAGATGGCGTTTGATTCAAGGTTAAGTGTTCCGCCCAAAGATTTCCATATTGATTGTTTTTGAAATTGTTCCTGACAAAATATTGATCAAAATTTAAAAAAATATACCAAAAGTGCTCCTAACATAAAGTATGTTCGTCTGCACACTAATACAATGAATATTGATTAAAGCTTTATGAAAAACAATACCTTAAAACAGCGCCATCTATAATTTATTGATTGCCAAAATAATTTAAAAATAATTGTAATAAGTGTGAATTCCATTAGAATATCGATATTATTGTTGTCTAACACTAGATCCAGTGGCCATCGATTATCACTTAACTACAGGCACTGGAGTTTAAGAGCTTATATCCACGGACATAGTCCTAGTCTTATGATGATTCTATTGTGGCCTAGTTTATATAAATGTTAAGTAGAACAGCCGTATTAAATTGTATTTAAAAGGCCTTTGAATTTTGTCAAAATGAACTAATTGTATTGCTTCATGTGAATTATGTTTCACACAGTTGTGTTTGATTCTAGGATTCTCATTGCGTCCCTCCCCTTGATGTTTTGCATTTAATATTTCGTACAGTGTATTAAAAAAAAGTTTTTTAACCGCTTGAACGCCAGAAATCCAGACACAATAGAAAATCTATTGTTTCTGACGCCTTTAGGTGTCATTGGCTTTCAAAGGGTTAAAGAAACAAATGTTATTTTTTCATTTATGTTGACTTTTTAAGTGATATAGGTGAATGCAAGCATTTCATAGTTTTAAAAATTTAACATTATACTTGAAAATTTAGTTTGAATCTCGTTTTGTTGCAATCGCTTTAGTAATCTCCACGACTGGGGTTTGTTGAATATTATTTTTTTATTTATATTTCTGGTCGTTGTTAAAATATATAATGTTTAGGTGCCATCGGCAATCGACAGTGGTTCTACGAATTTAAACTCTATACCTTTTACATAAGAGTGCATTCGATATGGAACCGCTCTCGTTGTCGACGGTACTTTAGTTAAGTGATGTTTTAAATGTGTACATGGGTGTTACCAGTGTTTAAATATAAGTTATTATAGTTTTGGGCAAGGCACTGGATTAAGGCTTACATTTACAAATTAAAGATGAAGAACACGAGGGCGGATATAACCCCCCTGAATACAGACTTGTATTATTTGTGGAAAAAAAACTTTCTTGTTTAATCCAAAAAGAAAATAGAAAAGTTGTATTATGTGTTTTTTAGGTTATAAATGTATGTTATTAAATATAAATTTACAGCATTACACTGTGTGGTCTGGTTTTGATTGACCCTTTGAACGTCAGGAATCTAGACACAATAGAAAATCTATTCTGTCTGACGCCTTAAAGCGTCATTGGCGTACAAAGGGTTAATTGTATATAAACTTTGTTAATCGTAATTGTATTAGAATTCAGTTTTTGTATTCCCATACATACCATGTATGCCGGTGTATGGTGTGAATGTGGGACTTATCACCAGCGGCCGTCGCCCCCAGTCATACGAAGCGAATAGATGTGATACATTAGCGCCGCAGCTGTGGCTGCACTATTGTTGCACTGAGTGTTTTATAAATGTATAGAGTATTCCTGGTTGTTTTATTTCATGATTCCTTCACTTGGATACAGTTATATTCATACTACCTACATACACACTCCAAAAACAATACCAGGGTTTGTCATTGTCTTTCCAAAATAGTCTTCGAGTGGCTAACGGATACTCGTGGCACCAAAAAGAGAATATTCATAACACTCCCACAGCGCCATCTAGCCAAACTAATAATAATAATATAATAATAATAAAATCATTTATTCAGTGCCAAATACATACAAAGTTCTTAGTCTAAATTACAGTAAGGACACTGAAAGGTGCCCACTCAGCTTTATGTCGAGGTACTTAGTAAGCACCGCGACACTGATCTTCCGTGTGCACCGGGCATGTAGCCTGTTATATGGGTATCTTCTTAGCAAGTAATGAATATTTCTAAATACATATAATACCATTGATGACCCATCTGGTATAATATGGCTGAGACGACGGCTATTTCGCCAAGGATTACGGGTTCGATCCCCGGGCAGTACAATCATTTGTGTGCATGAACATGTCTGTGTGTATTGGTCTGGGTGTTTTCTATGTATAATATTATGTATGTATTAATAAAAGGAATATTATGTTTATGTAAGTGGATATTTCATTATTACCTATATTAAAATTAAAAAACACCCGGACCAATACAATTTGTCATTTTTGTGAATACAAATGTTTGTTTGGTGTGAGTGACTTCTCAACCACACCATACGTTATGGCTGCAATGTTAGATATGGTGGACTTTTTATACCTAGGTATACCGACTAGGGAAGCAAATTGTTTTTGTTTCATCTAATGTAGGTTTATAAGCCGTTTTATATCGCTTCGATAAAATTAATATCATTAGATAATTAGCGTGATTTTATTTATATTTCGGCGTTTTCATTCATTCTTATCTGAGATTGTAGGTTTAGTGCTGACGTTGAGATCGTATCTAGGTGTTCGATAGCCGATACCTTTCTTGGCTCGGAGCTGCAGAGGCAGTGGAACCAAGCATGTTGTGGAAAGTGGTGTTTCTAATAGCTATAGCTGTCGGTCAGGTATTGATGGCTTTAAATTATTTTGGAATAATTCTGTGTTAGTTTGTGGCATTTTAGTAATAACGATATTTTTTTAAGATGTTTGTAGTCTTACCTTTATAAAAAATATGGAGATAAAGCCATTAGTCGTTTGAGGGAGTTATCGGTTTGTTTCCTATCTAGCATAAAACAATTGTGAGATCTGTGTTTAGTTTTGATTTTGTCTGTTTATTCTTAGTAGAAAAAGCGCTAACGCTTGTTGTAACGTTATAACGTAGTAAGGTACGAGTATAAATACAAAAGAGAAGGATGTATACCTACCGAAGGTAAAGGATCAAGTCTTAGCATTATTTGCTTAGACTATGAGTATAGACCTATCAAACCCGAGTTAATAGGTACCAACGGCGGATACAGGGGGAGGGTCAGGGGGTCATGACCCCTCCCTGAGCTATTTTTAAATACTATACTAACGTACATTAACAAAATACCTTATAAGTTCTTAACTTGACTACTACTATGTGACCCCCTCTTGGCACCTTACCTGGATCCGCCCTTGATTAAAATTACTGAGTGAGGTTCAAAAGCAACTGTCCAGCTCCGCTTCTTTCTTCGAATAAGGTACCTAACCTAACCTACCTATTCCACTCAACGAAATTTAGATTTTTAACTCTTCGAAGAAGGTACCTATAGAAGGAAAAAACAACTCTCCTTCGGCAGTCGAGCAAAAACATACCTACAGATCGAAACTATTAATAAGAATGAAAATAACCGAAGATTTGAGGAAGCGCTTCAACAACATTAAAGTTTAAACCTTTCAGGGTGTGATTTTGAGTTGATATATTAACAACATATTTTAACTGGCAGACACTGGCGGCAGCTAATACACCTGTTGATTATATCGAGAATGTATCCAGACTTGAACGTACGAGTAAGTACCTACTTTAACTGTAAACGCGTAGGTTGCCTACCTATTTCCCTTTTTTATTCGTTTTAAATGTCTTAAGTTTTAAATAGATCTCAAGGTTGTGCGTAAAGATGGCCCAGTGCGACTTGGCCATATTCACGCACAACCTTTGAATTTTTTCGTAGGTGTGCGCAGGTTTCCTCATGATGTTTTCCTTCACCGTTATGGCGTCGGATAAACGTGCATATAGTTTCGAAATTCGAAAAAACATTGGTACGCGGCGGGATTTGCACCTGCACCTTCAGATTGAAAGGCAACAGTCCACATCAATGAGTCACCGACGCTGCGTATGGCAGATGAAGATGGAAGGCACGGCATGATACTGTGATGTATTATCGGAGACATTTATATGTCAGTAGATTGTCACTTCCCTTTTGCAATAAATGTCGTAATGGCTACATCGAGTTGTTTCCCTGAGCTGTAATATTACCTAGGATTACCAGGACATTACATTTGGCGACGATGAAAATAACCAATACATGTAAAAAAATGCCTGAGCTGTAATATTACCTAGGATTACCAGGACATTACAGATACGTCCTTACCGACGCTGGGAAAGCCTAGTCTAATGTTAATCACGGGTGTGCATTAGTACATATGTACCACGGGTTGTAACCCGTGGTACATAGGTACTAATGTGGATGCACACATACTAATGCTTTGGTTCTCAATATTTTTTTTGTACTAGCGTATGATACGCTTCTCTTGATGGTAAAATTGGTAAGTGACACCACCGCCCATAAACACCCGCGCCCTTTATGAATGTGAACCTTCCACTGCCCGAAGCTAAATCCAGCAAGCGAGCGTATCTGTTCATATCTTTCCCGATGTAGATTCGCGCATCCTGTCGGGGTGGGACGCGCAGCCGGGCCAGCACCCGCACCACGCATCCCTGCGGCTGGTCAACGGCACCGGCTTCGTCTCCAGCTGCGGCGGCTCCGTCGTCAGTCGGGAGTGGGTGCTCACGGCCGCGCACTGTACTGCCATGTATGTAACCTAGCCATTGATGTAGCCTAGCGTATCAAAAAAAAAAATCATAATTCCTTATTCAAATTAGGCTTACAAAAAGCACTTATGAACGTCAAAAAATATACAAAAATATAATAAAAAACAATGAAAAATACTAAACTAAAAATATGAATTTTGATGCTTTGAAAAAAAGCGCTTCAGTGGTTTGGCCTGTTGAGAAAGAAGCACCCAAGAAAACTCAACAGTGTAGCCTTTTTTAAAAACAATTACTTAATGTAACAATATATCATAAACACTGGAATAGCTGAGCAGTTTAAGACCACGGATATTTATCACATAAATATTCGTCAATAGTGTAGTACCCTTTTTTAGAAAGGTGGTTTTTTATTCTAGCTTTAAACATGTGTAAAGGTAACTCGACAATATTTTGCGGTACCTTATTGAAAAACTTTATACATTTCCTATAAAAGATTTACCTACTTTATGTAGTCTCAAGTCTGGAACAGCAAGTTTGTTTCTATTCCTAGTATTAAAATTGTGTGAGTCGCAATTTTTTTAAAGGTAAGTATGATAGTATTTACGGACGTAAATTAAATTTTCATAAATATGTTGTGATGCTATAGTCATTATATCTATTTCTTTAAAAAGTTCCTTAAGAGAGTCACGGGGTCTAAGGTTGTAGATAAAACAAAAAGCTCTTTTTATATGAATGTATTTAATATTGTATTAATGTCGGCAGCCGAGCCCCACAACAGTAGACCATACGACATGACACTATGAAAATAACTAAAGTAAACCAATCTTGCCGTTTCTATATCTGTCAAGAGCCTTATCTTTCTAACAGCATAAGCTGCCGAGCTAAGTCTACCAGCCAGGGTAACAATGTAAGGCCCCCATTGCAGCTTTGAATCTAAAGTTATGATCATTATTTAGAGTTATATTGGTCTCGACCTGCCTTACATTGGGCATAGTGAATTTTATACATTTAGTTTTTTTTAGCATTAAGTATCTAAAAGATTGTTAGCAGTAAACCATTCCATAACTTGGGACAGAGCTCTATTTACATCGTCAAAAGTCTCCTTACGTCTGTTCACATTAAAAATCAATGACGTATCATCAGCAAATAGAACTATATCCGAAAGGCACTTTTACAATAAAAGAGCGCCTTGCGAAATTATGCCATTAATACAGACTTTCTGAACTCTTTCCGATAAGTAAGATTCTATAAGACTTAATGATCAGTCTGATACACCGTAATGTCTAAACTTTAATAAAAGTGTTTCATGGTCGACGCAGTCAAAAGCTTTAGACAAGTCGCAAAAAACTCCAATTGCATCTTGCTTATCCTCCCAGGCATCAAAAATATGCTTAATAAGTGCAATCCAGCATCAGTGGTATTTTTATTTTTTGTGAAGCCAAACTGTTTTTCATGTAATAATTTGTTAACGTTAAAATGTGAAAGCAACTGATTGAATATAATTTTCTCAAATATTTTACTTAATGCAGGTAAAAAAGATATAGGCCTAAAGTTAGATGGATCACTTTTATCACCGGATTTAAAGAATGGTATTAATTTACTGTATTTCATTAAATATGGAAATGGTATCTGTTCATGTAGCCTAACGCATCCGTTGATGCGGCCTAACGTATATGTTGATGTAGCCTTATGTATTCGTTGATGTAGCCTTATGTATTCGTTGATGTAGCCTTATTAATACGTTGATGTATCCTAACATATCTGTTGATGTAGCCTAACATATCTGTTGATGTAGCCTAACATATCTGTTGATGAAGCTTATCATATTTATTGATATAGGCTATCTTAGCCATTGAGGTAACCTAACCATACCACCTACCCATACATATAGCATTTCCTACGCATTGTTCTAGCCAAAAGTGTTTTATGGCAAGTTACCGAGACAGTCAGTTTTCTCACCTGGTAGTTAATGACACGCCTGACCATGGACAGATGCAGTGTTGAAGCTAATAAATAAAAGTAGGTAGAGAGTCACAATTTTCCAATAATATCTGCACTGCACCCGTCATCCTAGACGTCTGGTTAGGTCTTTTATACCTTGTAATTTGCGCAAAACACTTGCATTTTTTTATGTTATAAGTGTACAGGACGGTCTGGACGCTCACCTGATGGTTAGTGATACGCCAGACCATGACAGAGCGGCATTAAAGGAGACCAACAACTGATAGCCAGTTATTATCCTCCATCAACGCCGCATTGCGCTCGTCACCCGAGACAACAGATGTTAGGTATCTTATACCCGGTAATTTCACTAGGTACAGTGCCCTCATCCCGAAACACAAAAGTGCATAACACTCCTGTTTCACGGGATGATATCTGGCACTGTGGTGGTACCTACCTAGACGACTCATATATCTTCTTCCTAGGAAGTACCTATTGAGATCAGACCAATTTACCTATTATTAAAAATGTATCTCCTCAGGCAGATCACGCTTGTGGTGCGCGCCGGTGTGGTGAACGTCATCAATCCGCAGTACATCGCCGAGACCTCGGTGTGGTACAACCACCCCACCTTCAACGACTTCATGCCCACGGTTGTGCAGCCCAATGACATCTCCCTCGTCAAGCTGCCTAGGCCGCTCACCTACTCAAGTATGTTGGTTTTATAGTGAAACAAATGCTTACAAACATTCATAGCGCGCCGTCTAGCCCCAATCTATGCAAGTATATGGGGATAAATAACGAATAAACATACTGTACGGTCAACACCGCACATTTTTCTAACTGTAAGCGTGTATCAATGTAATTAGGTCACGCGTGCATCAGCGTTTACTTCAATATACGAGTATAGTGAGGCTTTTAACCGGCTCCCGCCGAAATAGACCTATTCTGCACTAGTACTCCATCACTTAAACGGCTACTTACAGAGCGTTATTTTGATTGGTAAATTCACTGAAATACGGAGTTTTGTGGTCAGCACTCTTATCTCATCTTATCTCATTGTTTTAAACTTACAGCTTTCCTTGTGAATGTAGTCGAATTTATAGGTGGAGATTTATTATTAGCATCGTATTAAACTTAATTACTATATTTTTGTAAATATTTATGCTGTTAGTCTTCCGAAAATAAATAAATAAATATATACTTTGCTCACTAACTTATTTCAACTACTATCAATTACTATCACCTATTATCAACAACTATCAACTTATATCCATAACTATCTATATCGGGACAAGACCCATTTAACCTGTAACTAACGTGTAACTATAGTTTTAACTAACTTGTAACTTTAACGTAAATAAACTTCGTTTCGTAAAGTAACTCTATTCTTCAATCAACTTCACCTGAACCACTACAAGGCACTATCAACGACGTACCTATCTTCAGCAACATACCAACGAACAAATTACTGTACGGTGAACGTAAGCAACTATATCGTCATTATCTGCTTTTTAACAGCTAACTATTTTCACGGTCGCTGCATCGGCGGCCGAAGTAGCCAAAACACTCAACAAACCGACATCCGATGTTCCGGGCTTTCGTCGCGGTTCCCCGTAGTTTCACTCAGTCCCTATTTGAGTAGCCGAAGTGTGCCGGGCCTCTTCGCTCCCAAAATATAATATACTAGGTTACCTAGCCGTCCCCGCAACGCCCTAAGCCGAGGTTCGAGTCCCACTCTGGGACGCCCTTTGGCTCGTGTAAATGTTTGAGGCTGAGAGCCATCAACGCTTGCCACGCGCCCGCTGAAGCTGTAGGTACAGGCTATCTGCGGCCAACAGCAGTAGTCAGTTCAAAAAAAAAAAAGAAAGTCATACTGATGAACACGGTTGACACGAGCATAGCATAGATATGACGAGATTGGACTGTAACCTACCACACTGGCTAAATGCGGATTCATTATGAACATATATAAATCAGCCTATTACGACCCACTGCAGGGCACAGGCCTTCCCGTACAGCATAGCTATGGGGAGATTGGGCCATAACCCACCATACGGATGCGAATTGGTGGGCGTTAACTACTACAAATCCAAGATAGTAGCCAGGACCGACGGCTTATAGTGGGCTCCGAAGTACAGTATCATTTTTTCTAAAGAACAATCTTGTGATTTAGTCTGCAATGTCCTAACCAAACTGGGAATAATCGGACAGTGACATTTACTATGCGGTCGCCCCGTAGGATTCAAAGTTGAACCTATTTATTTAATCGTATGGTAGTTGAACCTATGACCCCCACGATCAAAACTTAACGTTCAGAACATAAGATCACGGAAGGGTATGATACTATTTATTGTGAGACAAAGGCTTGTGTAATAAGTATCATCATCATCAGCTCATTATACGTCCCCACCGAGGAGCACGAGCCTACCCGTACAGGGTGGCCTTAGTCGTCCACGCGGGCCCAGTGCTGATTGGACTTATTCACGCTTAACCTTTGAATCTCTTCGCAGGCATGCGTGAAGGTTTCCTCACGATGTTTTCCTTCACCGTAAGAGCGTCGGATAACGTAATATAATTTCGAAAATTCGATATGACATTGGTACCTACGTGGCTGAATTTGAGCCTGCGCCCTTTCGATCGGAAGGCAGCAGTTCACACCATTGAGCCATCGACGCTCATGGGTATGAGTATAGTATTGATTATTTCAGACTTGCTGAAACCAATTCGGATACAGTCCCGCGTTGAGGCGCACCGCAGCTACCACGGGCTGGTCACGATCGCCAGCGGCCACGGACTTACTTGGACTGGGGGTGAGTTTGATACAGAACTAGGTGGTAGACTCGGTACTGAGTCGCCTAGGTAGGTACCACCGCCAGTACCAGATATCATCCCGTCGTGAAATACTTGTGTTTGGAAATTCAGTGTTTCTCGTCTCGGGTGACGAGCATAGAGCAGTGTGACGGAAAGTAATAACTGTCATGGTGAGGCGTATCACTTACCACCAGGTGAGCGCACTGACCGTCCCGTTCACTTATGGCATAAAAAATATTCATCAAGTTTACCTTCAATGCTCTTTTACAGTCAGTTTTAGAAATAAAATTGGTAAGTTTCTTGAATTGACCACTCGTCTAGACTAATAGATATGTATAGGTAAGATGAAACCTTTATTTATTTATTCAATAATATAGATAGGTAGATTTATAGTAAATTATTTATTTCACACTTAAGCGAAACTCTATCGTAATTGCACTCTTAATAAATGGGTTGAATTTCGGAGGAATCAGAACG
Source organism: Leucinodes orbonalis (assembly GCA_019425675.1). NCBI lineage: Eukaryota > Metazoa > Arthropoda > Insecta > Lepidoptera > Crambidae > Leucinodes > Leucinodes orbonalis. The sequence continues at coordinate 18,902 of PQWD01012901.1, read as the reverse complement.
GACCTACTAAGACTACTTAAGGTCTCTACACCAGTGTTGCCACCTTAGAAAAGGGCTAAAAGTAGCTAGATTTAACACTTTTTAGTATAGGTGAACTCCTTTTTTAACAATTTTGCCCGTAAAGAGCAATCTAGCTCTTTTTCACTGTCTTGAAAATATCACCAATAGAACTTTTCGACATGATTACAAGTACTTTTAACTATTTCATCGGTTATGACCTTTTTTAGACGCTCTTAAAAACAAAACGGCTTCATGACACGAATATTTCAGTATTTTAAGAACAGAAAATCTTTTGATGCTCAATCTAGCCCGATCTAGCCCTTTTTTACTTCTCAAAAAGCCCTTTTTCGAAAACTGAGGTGTCAACACTGCTTTACACAATCTCTTATTGTCATCTAGCTACTACATAGATTTAGTTTTTATACAGAATTCCTAAAGCAACGACATAAATCGTTGAGGGGTTTTGGAGCATGTCCAGTCTGGCCCAGTGCGCAGCCAGCTTAGATAAACAATTCGGTATTCTCCAGCATTCGCAAAAAAATACCAAACCTTATTTTCATAAAAGTGTACTTTATTTTACATGTCGGTTCATTGATCACTTTTGTTTATTTGCAATATTGTATTTTTAAATACACTGAAACTAATAAATATTAGGTCAATTGATGTTAGTGTGCAATGACGTCACGTTTCGATAATCTCATACAAAATATATGGAAACGTTCCTTTTTGACAGTTCATAAAAAGTGTGTCAACGATTAGTGGTGTCAAATACCCAATTAAATAACTAGATGCACAATATCACTTAAAAAGTGTCCGCGGCAAAATCCTGCCCATCCGTCAGTTGGGCAAAATTTTCATTCATAATCACGTCGCTCGCGACATGTTATAATGACGTAGTAGTAGTATTCTCGTGCTTTTGATTTTGTACCCTTTTAATAACGCTTTAAGGTCAAAAGCTCAATGAATAATTTTGTGTCATAAATATAACAATTAGTCAACGAATGTGTCAAGCTCGGTCATTTTTTGATCGATATTTCGTAGTTTATTGTTTATCTAAGCCCCATAGCCATTCTATGTGGGAAGGTTGGTCCCTGGTGAGGAGCGTCATTGTCTGATGCCGTTAAACTTTCAGGTATCACCACGGAGATGCTGCAGTGGGTGTACCTGCGCGGCGTCGCCAACGATAACTGCATGAGGACTTACGGCTCCATCATCACGGCCAACTCCCTCTGCGCCCAGTATTACAACGTCACATCGCAGTCTACTTGCCATGTGAGTGAATCATCAATGGGATAGGTGCCGCCTTCCTACCGGGAGGGCTGAGGTTCAAGTCCCGCCACGTACCAATGTGTTTTCGAACTTTCGAAATTATATGTAGGTACGTTAATCTGACGCTCTTACGGTGAAGGAAAACATCGTGAAACCTGCGCACGCCTGCGAATAAATTCAAAGTTTGTAGGTACGTGAAGTCGGCCAACCCGCACTAGGCCTGCGTGAACGACTATGGCCTAAACACCCTTACTCGGTGTTGACGTTTAATGAGCTGATGATGATTATATTTTTTATGACATCTAGTGAACGCAACGGCATGGTCGCTCACCTGGTGGTAAGTGATTCGCCTGACCATAACAGATGCAGCGTTGAAAGAAATTAATAATAATGTTTTTCCGCCAACACTGCACTCGACACCCGAGACGACAGATGTACGGTCTCTAATACCCGTTATTTTAGCTACAGTGCTCTCAGATACACAAAAGTGAAAATCGGAGACAGACCCTGACTTGCCCGGTAGAACTATAAAAGTCGTCAGCTGGCATCAGCATCAGTGACTTTATAATAATGAAGAAATAATAATAAATAAATATCCATTGTCATTCACACAGCACCATCTAGTCCCAAACCATACTTAAATACTTTTGTTTTGTAAATACATATATATTATACATATAAAACACGCACGCCAATACAGACATGTTCATGCACACAAATGTTTGTAATGTCCGGGGATCCCAGACTCAAAATTTCCCTGGTATTTATAGACAATTAATCAGGCAGCTGTGATAAAGAATGCCTGAATCTCCAGGGCGACAGCGGCGGTCCCCTAGTACACGTGAACAGCGAGGGTGTGCCCATCCTGATCGGCGTGACTTCCTTCGTAGCTGGTGGCGAATACGGCTGCCACTCTGGACTACCAGCAGGTATACAATCAGGCTTCCAGGGGGGTAACCACAATCTCTTATAACAGTATTGTCATAATGATTCGTCAGCATTTTTGTACCAGAAAAGATGAAGTAATATTATTGTAACACTGTTTTAAGAGATAGCGGTAACCCGCCAGGTATATTTTTGTAATGAAGTTAACAGGACGGCCAGGATGCTCGCTTGATGGTAAGTGATACGCCTGACCTTGACAGGGCGGCATTGCAGGAGACCAACAACTGATAAACAGTTATTATTCTCCATCAGTGCCGCACTGCGGCCCACCCGAGACAACAGATGTTAGTTCTCTTATACCCAGTAATTACTCTAACTACAGTGCCCTCATTCCGAAACACAAAAGTACATAGCACTCTTATTTCACGGGACGATTTCTGGCGCTGCGGTGGTATCCACTAGCCTAGTTGCGAACATTCGCATCCGCAAATGCGGAACTTCCGCATAGATTTGGACATCTGCATCTGCATCCGCGTTAATCAGTGCGGATGTTCATGCGGATGTGCATATCATGCAAGCAGCGACAAGAAAGAAATTGGGCGAGCCAGGTGATTGGCGCGAGCCGGTCGCACGTGACAATGACCAATGGGAGCGAAGAAATTAGTGACAAGTTTCTACACGTTTGTTGTGGTGTATCATTTGTTTCTTGTGAATAAAGTAGGTATTACATGTTTGTTTGCGTTGTGGACTACTTATCGTATAAATATATATTTAAAATGATGTTGTGATACAGTGATCATTGTGCGTACCTAAATAAAGAGTTAACAAAATAAGTGTTTATGGGTGAAATTTAAATTAGTTACACTAATATAAGATCGCAAGGTATATTCTATTATGGTAGTACGTTTTATTGTAGGTATAAAATATCGTTTACGATTTTTATCCTCTCCTCGGGCAGTGTCCCTAGTGAACAATAATTATTTAGCAGCGCGGGTTTAATTAACGAACCTCTGCGTAATCGCCTTGAATCAGAAAAGGCGGCGGTACTACTGTTTATTAAGTACAATGCTCCTTTTTTTAATTTCACTTACTAATATTAGAACCAGTTGGTGTTTAATATAAAAATAAGAACTTATGTTGATTTGATTACAATAAAAATGTCAATAATTAAGTTATCATTGTTTTAATTCTTCATAAATAGACTTTATTTAAATAATATCTTAAAACTCCGTATCCGCATTCGTATCCGCGGATGTCAGCCTTCAAAACTCCGCATCCGCATTCGCATCCGCGGATGTGAAAAAATCAGCATCCGCAACATCCCTAGTATCTACCTAGACGACTCAGCATCGAATCTACCACCAAGTAAAGGTCGATCTCAGGTATACAGTTCAGGCCTTAAAAGGGGTGTATGAAGGAGCCTCCCCGAAGATATGCCTCGGAAATCGTATATCAGGCGTTCCCTGGCAACACTCAGTAATTCTAAAAACTCCTGGCAAATTCTTTCACCACGATGGCAAATACTAAATATGTTTTTGTCATACGCTAAGAAGCCCTTAAAAAGAGCACCCACTCTTTTAAAGAGCTGGCAACGTATTTCTAGGACGGACTAGTCAATATCCATGTCAAATGTAAATATCTAGATACATTCTAACAGCGCCATCTAGTCTCAATTTAAGCAGAGCTTGTATTATGGGTACAGAACCACAGACAAACATACTTATACTTTTTAGTATTTTTTTTTGTTAATAATTGTATGTTTTATTCCAAGGTTTCATTCGTCCCGGCCCATTTCATGACTGGTTCACGCAGGTCACTGGACTGGACTTTGAGAACCTTAATGAAAAAGATGAGGTCACTGAGCCGCCAGTAACTGAACCACCAGTGACTGAGCCTCCAGCGACCGAGCCCCCAGTGACCGAGCCCCCAGCAACTGAGACTACAGCGACCGAGCCCCCAGCGACTGAGCCACCAGCAACCGAACCCCCAGCGACTGAGCCCCCAGCGACCGAACCCCCAGCGACTGAGCCCCCAGCGACCGAGCCACCAGTAACTGAGGAACCACCGGAAGAGGAAGATGGTGACGAAGATTCCAGCAGTTCAGAAGAAGATCCAGAACTTGCCAAACTACTAAAGAATTTGGAGGTCGAAGTCAAAGTCAAGGTCAAGATGAACAAGTACGCTATTAAACACGAGCATAAACACAACAAGGTCATTAAACGCCCACGTTGATTGTGCAAAACTATGTATGTTTACTTCAATTAAATATTTTCAATTGTATAGCTTTATTTTATTTTGTGGCCCCTGAATCACTTATTTACTATCGTGGTAGGGAGCTATGTTCAATGTTGTTACATATGGTGAAAGAATAGAATGGTATGTAGAATACAACTGGAAAACACGTTTACGGTTGCCCTTGCCTGTAGCCCTTGTTCGTTGCCTCTAATGCTGGCGCCGGCTTATGTGGAACCGCTCAGACATAAGTTTATATGCGCATAAGAATGGTAAACTTTTTAACAAACAAGATAACATTACTAGATGAATACGACGACCAGTAGATAAACACCTACATAATAATTATGAAGTACCCAATATAACGAAAAAACTCCAAAATCATACCCCAAAAAAATAATGGTCTAAGTTTAAACATGATTCTTATAATCATGTTTATGACTTCAGGTGGTATTTTGGCAATTTTAATTAATGCGTTCAATTCTTATTGTAGACCATTCTCCTAGCATGAAGCTAGTAGGATATCAACTTATTCATAAACAAAAAAATATTTTTGAAGGATACGCTAGAAATATAAATACAATACCATATTTCTACCTAATATTTTTCTGCATAGTGGGTTTCACACTCTGATATTGTTTATTGGTCAGAGCTTTCACAAATAATTATTTTAACGTAGTGACTTAGATAAACAATAGTGTCTATCTAAATATTGTTCATGGCAACTCTAACTTACAATGTCACTATTGTACTTGGTACTCTGTCAGGTGTCAAACAAAATACGTCATTTTTAAGTTATCAAGATCGCAAACTCTATTTATTCCTAAAATTTCTTTACAGTCGTGAAATAAATAAGAAAAGTTGAAATGAAATGGAAGCACCAAAGTCGAAAGGTAATTTGTAATATTCTCTAAGCCGTAATATGCGTATGGTACATCAAAAATCGTTGTTTTGGGTGTGATACTCGAAACTCGTAACTTGGTTGGTGATACATAGTTTTGTGTGGGCGATGGTATGTTTAAATTATCCTTTGTTTGTCCCTTGATTCTTGTTTTCTGCCTAGAATAAATGACTCTTGAACACTTTATTTAATTAGTCATTCAATTTTTATAAAAAACACTCATATTTTAAGTCAATGATCAGATCATATTGATTACACACCTTTCTCGAATTTGTTTACTTCCGCGTTTTTTAATTTACATGGTCAAATACCTAAAACGTAGTTGCTTATTATAAATAATTTTCAAATCTTCTGAATTATTCTTAGTAGAATCTTATTTGATACATTATTTTAAGCAATTAATATTCTTTTGTGAATAAGACTTAAGAAGACCCGAAATTATAAATAGTAAAAATAACACCATGAGGTTGATTTAAGCAGACTTATGGATAAATTTTCTAATTTTCTTAAGTGAGAAAGGTATGAAATGATATAAATGGAATGTTATAAACGGAGAGTTTATATAGGGCAAAAGCCATTTCAGCAGTCTGTAAGTCCTTGACTGTTGGAAATCACGCACAATAGGAAAATTTGCGTGAGATGCATGAAACAAAACAGAAAATAAAGTTCTTCAGCTCTTAAGAATGTAGTTAATATTGAGTGCCATTTTCAGTCACATTTCTAATTGTGAGTCACTTTGCTAACATATCTATGGGCTACAGTATCAGTCAGTGAACTACAAATTTTTTTGTAACATATAAATATATAATTAATTAATTAATTAAAACTTTAATTAATTAATTAATTAAAACTTTAAAAATATATATATTAATTTGGACTAACAGTAGAGCTAAGTAAAATATTGTTACTAACAAATAATGGATCAAAGATATCTGAAATAAATGAATAAAAAAATAAAAAAGAGTATCCTGTATGTGTAGCATGAATAATCCACCATCAGCTAATCCCCACTTGGCCTGCGTGAATGACTACGGCCTATACACCCTTTTAGGGTGGGCTTGTACCCTTCAGTGGGGACATTATAAGGAGCTGATGATGAAATTATTAATATGCTTATAGAAATGATAAGCTTAAAGGATATGGTCCTTTATGGGAGCTTCATTTGTTTGTTTTCAGAATGTCCAAGCTGTGCTGTGTGCCTGAATGATATTGGTGATGATGATTATGTGTCTGCTCTTGGAAATGACTGGCATAAAGACTGCTTTCGGTGAGACCAATTTTTGATGACTTATTTTTAAATCATATTAAAATCTGTACAAAAATGTCTGAATCTCTCTGTCCCATATTGTTTACCAAGAAGTAAAATTAAGAAAATATTTTCATCACCAGCTTTCAGAACTAATCTTGGTCTGCAGTCTCCTTTGAGTAGAATCCAAAGTGATTACAACTTGCTCTGTACCAAAATACAGGATCTGGACATATTTCATTATTCATTTTTTCAAATTTAAAGGGAAGATCATGCGCTTCATGAAGTCAGAGGCTACATAATTGTTTACTTTGCATTGGAATTTCACTATAATAACTTGTAACTAGTTATAGTACAAAAGTAATAATAATATATTGATTAAGCTGAACTTACCTATAAATGCCTAAGACAGGCAGAATGTAACATGTACTACTCTACAATAAAAATATATATATATATATATATATATATATATATATATATATATACACTGTAAAACCTATATTCTGTGCAAATAAAGAATCTTATCTTAAAAGATACACATAGCAGAATTTTGAAATGTAACACTGCAATATTATAATATGTGTGTGCATGTATTGTTGGTGAGTCTAAATAAATAAATAAATAAAATATGTTTTTTATATAATAAGTTTTAAATACTTTTTTAGGTGCTCGGTATGTGATTGCTCCCTCTCAACATGGTATTTTGAAAAGGCTGGCCTTCTGTTCTGCCAGGGTGATTACTGGGCGCAGTTTGGGGAGAACTGCGAGCAATGTGGACAGGTAGATAAAATTTGTCTTATCTAAATATCAGCGCCGGATCTTCAATTTTTTTTGGGTGGGGCAAAAATTGTGAAATGCCGCCCCCGCCCACTTTTATTTATTTTTACCTTTATCATCCTATATTTTTTCTCTAATTTATCTAATAAGTTCTCTAATTTATTGACATTTAGACAAAGCTGCAACTTTTTACGCAGCTGTGATCAGTTTCAGAGATATTACATCTCCTTGTCTTAATCCTTGGTGCCAATGATTGTGTAAGTTCTTCATGTACTCCACCTGACATAGTAGCGCTCTCGTACAAACATCTCAACAATTCGATATAGCAGTAGTAAAATCAGGCACCGTTGTAGGGAATGAAGCACAGCCCAAGACTCGATCGAATCGAAGGCTTTCTCATAGTCCACAAACGCCAAACATTATGGTCGGTTATACTCTCCGGTCTTCTGTATAACCTGCCGCAGCGTATGTGATAGTGTCTATGGGCTGAAGCCTTTGAGGTACCCGGCTTGTTGGGGGGCTGGAAGTCGTCAAACCTATGCGCGAGACGAATCATGATGACTCTGGAGAATAACTTGAAGATGTGGCACAATAGCGTAATGGGTCGGTAATTAGTTTTTTTGTAATGTGATTTTTGTATATCATTGACGTTCATAAGTGCTTTTTGTAAGCCTAATTTAAATAAATGAATTTTGACTTTAACTTATCATAGCCGGAATATTAGGCTCTCTCCAAGCGGATACGAAAACTCGTTCGTAGGGAATTCTACTGTTTCAATACAGGCTAATTACGGACCTTATTGAGGAGAACAGGGGCCCAAAGTTTTCCAAAAACCACTTGGGAGGAGCTTTCTGGTGAAACTTAAGATAGCATGGCCAACTACTCATATTACGCCAACAGATCCTGGAAGAGGTTGAGAAATTCTATGGACGACTGTATTTATCGAGCGCTCATCGGCCACAGACCGAAGACAGCGAAGATCTACGTGCCCCACTATGTATGATGTTGATGTTAGCGAAATTAGTGCAGCACTGGAGCATCTGAGAAGTGGAACTCCTAAACACCGGTGGGCAACCCATCGCTAGGGCATTAGGTGAGCTCGTTTAATGACGTCATCTACCAGGGAACTACACTGGAGGCGTGGTCCAGTAGCGTTCTTTAAGAAGGATGATAAAACTCTCTTGAAGAATTATAGATCGATAGCGTTTCTGATAACGTCTATACAGAGTTGTCACAACCAAGTATACGTCGGTGGCGTCCTTCTCCGGATTGTCCAAGAATACGTTTAAGTAAACGTATCCTATCGTATTCTCTCGAAATTGTGTGCCGGTCAATTTTGGCCCAAGTGGGCCAAGACTTGCCAGGGAGGCTAGTAGGAGGATTCATTTGGGCTGGGCGCATTAGCAGGCAGTTACATCAAATCTTTCACGTCAAACGACGATTCCGCAACACTTTAAGACAAAAATCTTTGAGAAATACGTCCTACCCATACCAACATACGCAGATGAGACATGGACACTGACAATGGAGCGTGCTATGCTGGAAGGCTCTTATAGATAAAATCAAAAATGATATTATCCGCAAGAGAACTAAAATTACCGACATAGTTCGCCAGATTAGCAAACTGAAGTGGCAGTGGGTAACGTATGTCGCAGAACCAAGCGTAGCGTAGGACGCCCTCTGGCCCGATGGACCGACGACTTGCGAAAAGTCGCTGGTGGAGGCTGGATGAGAAAAACGGAGGACCGGAATATCTGGCGCAAAATGGGGGAGACCAATGTCCAGCAGTGGACTACGATAGGTTGAATAGAGAGGGAAAAGGTTTAATCACCTTTCTTGAAGAAGAGCACCACCACGCCATTGCTCCTCACCTTTGGCGTCGCACATCACCGATTCCGGAATTAAAGAGCTTCTGAAGGGTCTAGCACTGGCGTGCCCCTACTTTCAAAAGCTCTGCGGTAAATCCGTCGTCGCGGGGGTCTTATAACACTAAGCTGTTTCAGAGACATCCTAAACTCAGCAAAAAAGAGCAATGTCATTAAAAGTTACAATTTATCAATTATTGGTATTGATTTTAATCAATATTAATCAATTAAGTTCTGTAATGAAATAAGACTACTTGCCTCAGCATTTTCGAAGTCACACTGGATGAAAAAGACGTTTTATTTCCAATTTATTTTGTATATTTTCCTTAAAAACGTGGTCGCTTGATGCAATGAAAAGGAGCTGAAATGTTTATCTTTTTTTTTTTATTGGTTAAAAGCAGCTAAGTTGGCATCAATTAACATAGAGAAATAACTAGGTAACTTTGAAATAATACACTGCTGCCCTGGATAGATATCGACGAGAGAGTTTTGTATATAGCGTATATATCGTCATTCCTCAGATCGCGGCTGCACGCGCCTGCTGACCGTGAACTGCGATTCCTACGTGTGCCTAGTTATGCAAAAACAATGTATGGTTGCAAACTCCGCGCCCCGGGTATCCGTCGAATTTCTATGGCCATGCAATATCTGCACTTGTAATAGTAATTTATTCCGTGGGCAAGTAAGGTAAATGATGAGTGGTCCATTAGTCGGTTTGCCGCCCCCTGACCGTGCCGCCCGGGGCACGTGCCCCCGTCTGCCCCCCCCTAGATCCGGCCCTGCTAAATATCTGTTAATTGAAACATTTTTTGTTGTAAGAGCTTTAATACATTCTGAGTTTTATGCTGGGATCAATCGCATTCCCAATATATATCATACATCTATAGTAAACATATTGTTCATCATCAGCTCATTAAAAGTCCCCACCGAGGGGCACGAGCCTACCTACTATAGGGTGATTAGGCCTTAGTCGTCCACGCGGGCCCAGTGCGGATTGGACGACTTCACACACAACCTTCGAATCTCTTCGCAGGCGTGCATGTAGGTTTTCCTTCACCGTAAGAGCGTCGGATAACGTACATATATTTTCGAAAATTCGAAAACACATTGGTATGTGTCGGGATTTGAACCTCAGCCCTCCCGGTAGAAGGGCGACAGTCCACACCACTGAGCCACCGACGCTCTAAACATATTGTTAATGTTAACATATTGTTGATAACTTTCCATCAAGTATTGTGTATCGGTTTATCATCTCTTTATCATCAATCTGTATCAGAATTGTTATTAGACCAATATTAAAACGCATTCAATGCTATTTGCAATTTTTTAAGAGCGTCGGTGGCTCAATTGTTTGGACTGTCGCCTTCCTACCGGGAGGGTAGAGGTTCAAATCCCAACTCGTACCAATGTATTTTCGAATTTTCGAAAATATATGTACGTTATCCGACGCTCTTACGGTGAAGGAAAACATCGTGAGGAAACCTTCATGCACGCCTGCGAAGAGATTCGAAGGTTGTGTGTGAAGTCGTCCAATCCGCACTGGGCCTGCGTGGACGACTAAGGCCTAATCACCCTATTCGGGTAGGCTCGTGCCTCTCGGTGGGGACGTTTAATGAGCTGATGATGATGATGATGAATGCTATTTGCAATCCAAACTCAGCTTTTGAGATCCAAATCAGCTTCTCTGTGGTGCATTTGAATAAGTTCTAGCAATCGGTCAATACGCACTTGATTAGTGGCGCGGGTACCGATCCAAACCATCCCAATGTGAGCCCTTAATCTAGCCCAGCAGTGGGTTTGACGACCCATTTGGTGTAGCGGTTGAGACGTCGACTACTACACCAAGGGTTCCGGGTTCAATCCCCAGTCAGGACAAACATTTGTGTGCATTAACATGTCTGTTTGTAATTGTGTGGGTGTTTTCTATGTATAATATGTATGTATTGATGAAAAAAAATGTATGTAAGTATGTTTATCCGTTGTTTAGTACCCATAATACAGGCTTCACTCTTAACTTGGGTCTAGATGGCGCTGTGTGAGTGACTGTGGATATTTATTTATTACTAGCTGACCCGACAGACTTCGTCCTTTCAGAAAAAATTGTAATGTGGCAGTGTTTTGTTCCTACCTTTTTTATATTCTTTGCAAAAATCATCCTGAACAGAACCGTCACCCTGGTAATAATTCGGTGTGAAGTAAAAATAATTCAATAAAACACTATAAGCATTTAAAAGTAAGTAATTTTAATGAATTTTATATAATAATAGCAATAAAGCTCAAATTGATTCTACGTTTTAGTTAGAAAACGTTTGTATGTGAAATAGAAAAGGGCTTTTTGTAGGGTTTTCCCGGCAACTATTCTATTTTTTCTCGCCGTAAGAACCATCCTTGGACTTCAACGAACATTTTAAAAAAAGAATTGGCCAAATCGCTCCAGGCATTGTTGAGTTATGCGCTTACCAACACATTTTGCGATTCATTTTTATATTATAGATTATTAATGGGTAACTTAATGATGATGACAAGAATGATAGTAACTTTAAACCAATTAGTGCGCTGCTATGTAGTATTTTATAACATACATATTGTGTTAACTATTGAGGTCAAATGAAACCTGACGCAATATTATACAATAAATATGAAGTAATTATAAATCATTCAGATGATAGCCATGTAATTGGTCAATATTAATTATATTAACAAGTTCCGTGACAGAAATTAAATTGTGTTTAACGTTTTAATCAAGTGCGGTATCGTGTCCCGACAGGTTGAAATTAAATTATTGTTGGTTGTTTTATTTTTAATAATTAAATGTTTATTCACATAAAAATGTATGTATGTATGTTTATTAGTATCAGTATGTTTCAGGTTCAATCCCCGGGCTGTACAAAAAATTGTAACATGAATTTTCCATGTATAATAAATAATGTCTGTATTTACAAAAAAAAGGATATGTATGTTTATCCGTTTTTTAGTTTCCATATTACAGGCTAATGCTTAGTTTGTTTCTAGATGGCGCTGTGTGAATGTCTTTGGTTATTTATTTAGAACCATATTCATTTATACCATTAATTTTATCTTATATATTTTAATTCTATGTAATATTGATTTTATGATTTGAAATAAATGATTCATTGATCAATTAATAAATTGAGTAATCTATTACAGGTTAAATGCTTAGTTTGGGGATGTGTGTGTTCTAAAAAACGAGATCTTTATGGACCTAAACTGAATGAAGTACTCTGAATAGTGATGACGATGATGTGTAGGGGCACGAGCCTACACCCTTTATGGTAGGCTAGTGCCCCTCAGTGGGGACGTATGAGCTGATGATGATGTTGTGCAGGTGATAACGGGCCCGGTGATGAGTGCGGGGTCGCAGCGCTTCCACCCGGAGTGCTTCGCGTGCTCCACCTGCGGGAATCCCATCGAGGACGGACACGACTATGCGCTGCTCAGCCGGACCCTTTACTGGTAAACTTACAATACATATATTTACTCATTTAGACGACCCAGTTGGTGTAGCGGTTGAGACAGCTACTACATTGAGGGTTTCGGGTTTGGTCCCCGGGCAGTTCAAACATTTGTGTGCACGAACATGTCTGTTTGTATCGGTCTGGGTGGGTTCGATGTATATGTAATATGTATGTATTTACAAAAATATATATATATGTATTCTAATTAGTTATTTAGTACCCGTAATATAAGCTTCACATTAGCCTGAAACTGGCAGAAAAATTCTAGTCGAAAAAACGCGATGGTTAGAGACGAAAAAAGACTTGGTCCAAAAAAAGGATGCTTTAAGTCAGAGACGAAAAAATACTCGGTCCAAAAAATGCTGTTTGCAGTAGGGTTTCTCTTCGAGAATTCTCGAACCGAGAATTCCCGGGAAATTTTGCCTTACTCGAGACGAGAAAAAAGTGGTCGAGAAATCGAGAAATCGAGAAATTCAGTCAAAAAATTAAAAACTTGATAACGCGCTTGCGTTCTCGTTGCGGCTCTGCCACGCGTCGTGCGAAATTAAATGAAATAATTTGTCCTATTAGAGGAGGGCACCGAAATTTGATATTTCACACGGTCGTTGTCATTATTAAGATTTGAGTTCCTCTCAGGAAGACCCAGCTAATTACGTTTCTGAAAAACGTTTCTAATACGTTATACTTAGAGTACATAATAGAAAACGAACGTGTTTTCTCCTTGTCTGGAAACTTTGTGACAAAAATACGAAACCGATTGTCAGATGATGCTATAAATGCCTTTGTATTTTTAAAGGCTTATTTTCTTAATGATAACGTGACATCGTGGGTTAGCTTTTGAAGCAGTTTCCGCTTTAAATTGTGATTGTAATTGGTCTTAAGATTTTAATGATTTATTAGATTTTATGTTAACTTACGTAAAGAAAAGACTCCATTTACTTATAACAAATATTGAAAAGTTGATACAAAGACTAAACTAAGGAACATGTACCTTACTGTTACTCGTAATTATTAAGCTAGTCTGATTGTTATTTTTTATAAGGAATTAAACTGTCGTTTTATGCCACGTACCTAATTGAAAAGTTTGAAAAGTACAGACTGAGACTAAAATAAATTATTTAGTATGTAAGGTACTAAGTTTCATTGTGGTGACATGATGACATTGTTTTTAGAAGATATTTTATTTGTTTTTTTTTTCAAAGAAAAGACTATTTAGTATATTTGTTGTAGAAACTAGAAATAATGATAAGAAGATCCGCTAGAGTTTTTTCGCTTAATTAAAGTTTTCTATAGTTAAATTAAACTCACATGAAACTAAAAATAAACGTTGGTCATTGATAAATGTTGAATATTGCATAAAAAGTATAGTTTTATTGTTAAATCAAATATGTTTTGAGCTTTTCAATATTTCTCGACAACCCGAGAATTCCCGGGAAATAGTGGTCGAGAATTCTCGTGCTCCGAGAAATAAAAAAGGTCGAGAAATGAGAAACCCTAGTTTGCAGGCAAAAGTTACTAACGAAAATATACTTTTTTGGGTCCATGTCTTTTTTCGTACCCGTCTATCGTGTTATTTCTGCTAGAACATTTCTGACAGTTAGCCTCATCAAGCTTCCCTTAGATGGCGCTGTGTGAATGTCACTGGAAATTTATTTATTTATTTCGTTGTCCGCAGCGGATCGTGCTATGCTCCACGTTCAGAGCCCGCGGAACAATTCCAGCTCACGCAGTAAGTAAACGATGATCATTTATTCTTTACAGGCAGTAAATGGACATTGGAGCTTATAAATTCTGTTTTGAAAATATTTTGGTACTTTTCCTCAATGCTCATTCCAGTTTACGAAGCGGAATTGGCAGATACGGGATTGCGTTTCTTCCATAAACTTAAGTCCAGCTAGTAATTTGTTTAGCATTTGAATAGACCAAGGTTCGAGTCCTCTGATGCATTTTTTTGGTAGTCTTTGTAAATACTGTCTTTATGATCTAAAATATTGGTATGTATACTTAATAACTATTGATTTATACATGCACGTAAAATGTTTACATTTATCGCGTAGACACACCGTACATCTTTCTAATATATCTCCATGATTTTTTTGTTTTTGTTGTGTTGTGATTCTATTCAGTAAATCCGGCGTAAGGTGAAAATTCACTGTGTATGTTTNTTACTTTGTTGTGGCAGAAAGTAGGCATCCAGTTTCCTCAAGCTACATCAAATACATCGACTCCATCAGCCGATGACAAATATTGTTCCCATCTTGCTCCTACTGATGAGGGCTCCCCTTCACAATCAAACTTTTCCATGGTAAGCTGAGAATTCATGTTTAATCCTGAAACAATGTGTGTTCCTCACGTTGTCAACTTTATGACCATATTTTTCATTTAGTTGGGTAGTTAGGTAACGGCAATCAATTAAAGTACATTTCATATGCACTTTTGCTAATGAACCACCATTTCATATTGTCAATGACAATTCAATGACCAGTAGTTAAATACTACCGTGTGCCAACCACGTTGTCAATTTAATGACCAGTAGTAAAGTGCTACTGCTGTCAATTTAATGACCAGTAGTAAAGTGCTACTGCTTGTCAATTTAATGACCAGTAGTTAAGTGCTACTGCTTGTCAATTTAATGACCAGTAGTTAAGTGCTACTGCTTGTCAATTTAATGACCAGTAGTTAAGTGCTACTGCTTGTCAATTTAATGACCAGTAGTTAAGTGCTACTGCTTGTCAATTTTAATGACCAGTAGTTAAGTGCTACTGCTTGTCAATTTTAATGACCAGTAGTAAAGTGCTACTGCTTGTCAATTTAATGACCATAGTTAAGTGCTACTGCTTGTCAATTTAATGACCAGTAGTTAAGTGCTACTGCTTGTCAATTAATGACCAGTAGTTAAGTGCTACTGCTTGTCAATTTAATGACCAGTAGTTAAGTGCTACTGCTTGTCAATTAATGACAGTAGTAAAGTGCTACTGCTTGTCAATTTAATGACAGTAGTTAAGTGCTACTGCTTGTCAATTTAATGACCAGTAGTTAAGTGCTACTGCTTGTCAATTTAATGACCAGTAGTTAAGTGCTACTGCTTGTCAATTTAATGACCAGTAGTTAAGTCTACTGCTGGTTGATCATATTTTATTACAACTGTCAATTGAATGACCAGTAGTTAAGTACTACTGCTGTTGATCATATTTTACAACTGTCAATTGAATGACCAGTACTTAAGTACTACTGCTAATCAACCACAATTTTCCATAATTGTCAGTGAATGCTCGTAATTATGTACTACTTTTATCACTTTTTTTTTATACTACTTTCATTAAACACCTGTCTTAAACCACGCATTAACTGTTTTACTGCACTTGTATGTACAATAAAAGTTATTCGTAATAGTTTCTATTTAAAAAAATGCATATATATATTTTAAGAGTGGTATTAGTCAAAATAAAATAATAACTTACAATTTTCTCCTCGTCGCCAAAATGTAGAATACGCATAGACTGTATATGTACAATATAGATTCTATACGTAGTTATCCAATATAGTTGACTCGCCAACACACTACCGCTTCAGCCGACAGTTCGACATAGACTGACTATGCCGGCACTGAGCCGTCCATACCTGAGCGGCGGTGTGCCGAGGCAAAACCAGTATGACAAGTGAGGGAGGACAGAGCGCTATTATTGTGCTATCTGCATACACTACACATACAAAAACTAGACAAATCTTGACACACTTATTGTTAGCGAGACTCCGTCCACTTGCATCCATGTATATTTATTTTACGAATACTAGAAACTGTATGTGTTCCATAGTGGCCGTAGCAACATTAACGACCGGCTACGCCACCCGGACCCTTCAAATCCCGCGGGGAGACGCAATTTTGTTCAATTTTTGTTGATTGCCAAATGAGTAACATTTAATCAATTTTCATACAAATAACGAGCGATCTAGTAAAAATCTATACCAATATAAGAATAAACAATAAGGTGAGTGAGACCGAAATGGCTAAACACGGTAGATGTGTGCTGCGGGACAGCACTAATACTGCCAAATGGATGGTAGGTGGCCTTTCCCCCCACGCCTCACCTCATACCCCCTTGCTATATCTAAGTATCGTGTACAGTAAATCTACACTACGCGCCCATTTCAAAGCTACGGTGGACCCCAATTTTAAAACGCACTTATAGAATCATAGAACGCCAATGGCACATTGGTGTGGATCTTCCAATTTGAAAGGTACAGGTTCAAATCCAGCCACATACTAATATAAACTCGCGTGCAAGTAAATCGACTCAAGCCTCAAGTACGCATAACAAGTGATATAACTAAAAAATGCCTTATTATACCTCTATATAATGTTTTACATATTAAAGCCTAGTAATTGAGCTTTAAAATGGTGTAAGTTGCATGAAAATCGATTCAGTAGTTTAGTAAAAAGGTTAATGATAATGTAAAAATGTTGAAATTCATACAATTTTCACAGTATGGGGTTTTGTGTTTAAATGAAACAAATGTGCGTAGATAAAAAAAATATTCGTGTCAATATTTGGTATTCCCTCCTCTAGCTCTGATACACTGCTCTCATGCGATTCTTCATCGACCTTCATCATCATGCTCATTAAACGTCCCCACCGAGGGCCATCGAGCCTACCCGTATAGGGTTTAGGCCTTAGTCTCCACGCGGCCCAGTGCGGATTGGACGATTTCACCACAACCTTCGATTGGTACGTGTCGGTTGAACCTACAGCTCTCCCGGAGGAAGGCGACAGCCACACACTGAGCTACCACGACGCTCATACATCATCGACCTTATCTTTTAATGGATGATTGTGTATTCGACCCCACTCTTCTACCAACGCAGTCTTGCGCTATTGATGTTTGTCGGAGCTGGATTCCTCTGCTCAACTTCTTTTGAGCTCGTCCCATATGTGCTCATGGGATTTAAATCGGGGCTGAGCGCTGGCCAATGCATAGTGTGAATTCCAACTTCGTTCAGGAATCACGTGTGGCCCGAGCAGTGGTGCATCGGCATTGTATGCATCAAGATGAAATTTTCCCCAATAAAGCCTTGATAAGGGACAACTTGATCCAGTAGAACATTTCAATGTAACGATCACTGTCAGACCTCCTCCCCGGCCTCCCCCAGGAACGAAAAACAAGGTCCGTTTGCCTTCTAAGAATTCCAGCCCCATCATGCAAGATCCGCCACCATATGTAACGGTTTCCACAAGAGCAGCACTGTGAAAACCGTTCACCGGGACGACGGTATACCCGACCTCTCCTGTCGCTGCCCATGGAGACACATCCTCGTCTCATCTGTGAACAGGACTGACTGCCATTGCTCTATCCCAATCCAAATTTCTCGAGCAAAGTGAAGGGCGTGCTTGACGATGAGCTGGGTCAACTTCGGCGCCTGTGCGGTTTTCTTCTCGGAGTACAGGTTAGCTTCTTTCAACTCTTCTTCTAACTGTCCACTGACTGAAGTCACCCCGCGAACTTGACGTAGCTCCTGCTGCACATACATCTACGGCCGTAAGGTGTCGATTTCGGAGAGAGTCGAGACCAAAACCGGTCGTCACGCTCCGAGGTGTCACCGCGTCGCTGGTATTAGGCCTCCGAGTGAAGGCACCAGTTCTGAAACCTTCTGTATACTCTCGAGACAGCGGACTGACTCATATTCAAACGACGAGCGACTTCTCGCTGGTTCAACCCTTCTTGCAACAGGGCCCGACTTGAGCGGCTCTTCAGGTGTTTATCCATAATTTTCTTCAAATGACGGCTTTAATTTGCAGAGATGTGTTCAGGTCAACGTCTAATGAGCGACTGATAAGAAAAAACGATTACAGGGGTTTTATAGGGTTGTGTCGCGCAAGTTGTGAATAGAGCGCAGAGCATTTATGGGAGGTTGCGTTCAGTTACATTCTAAGTACAAGTGTTTATTTAAATTACTGATATTAGCTACATTTGAAAGCCTAATTACTAGGCTTTAATTATGTAAAACTTATATAGAGGTAAAATAAGACATTTTTAGTTATATCCTTTTATAGCACTTGAGCTTGAGTCGATTTACTTGCACCGAGAGTATTTAAGTGAATATATGTGCGTTTATTCGACCGCTCTTACGGCAAAGGAGAACACTGTGGAAACCTGCGCACGCCTACAAAGACATTGAAAGGTTGTGCGTGAAGTCGTCGTCCAATGCGCACCGAGTCCGTATGCGATGACGTATTAAGGACTAATCCCTG
>PQWD01012898.1:0-33304 GCA_019425675.1 Leucinodes orbonalis | reverse complement strand
AATTTCATTCAAACGTTTACATATCAGTGGGTGCCTAATTTATTTCATCGCAAAGGTTATATCATGAATCTCTTAAATGTCAAAAAGGATAACCGTTTGCTCCAGTGGTCATACTACCTTTTTGCTACCCGCCTACGTGAACGTTGTTAGGTATCTTTTAGTATATCATATAAACAGCAGTGACCATTATACTAACAAAATATTGGATATGTGTTTTCTAGGGCATATATAAAGATATATATTCTTATGACACATTTGAAGAAGATAAAACATTTTCAGTTTAATAATTGCAATTTCGAGTTTCGTATAGATATATATTAATAAAGAAATCGTGAAAATATATATTTTTTAATATACTAAGGGTGAAAAAAACAACCACGAGCGTTCTATGAAATGGATGACAGGCCGTCATCCCCTATTAGTAGTGTGAATAGTAACCTACTAAGCTAATAGTCGAAATCAATGGCTTGAAGTGCCTCGTAGGCACGAAATTATATTTTTTTTGACAATCATTAATTATATTAGCCTGTTATGACGAATAGATAGATAGATTAGACTTTATTGCTCACAATAAATTAAATACAAACAAAACCATAAAAACCAATACAGTGGGCAAAGGCGGCCTTATCGCTACAAGCGATCTCTTCCAGGCAACCTTAGGATAAAGAAGACGAAAAATAAGTAAGGTAGTGGGCAAGAAAAATAGGAAAACAAATAATATATGATATGTCAATATTAATTCATAAACTAAAAATAAAATAAAAAGAACAAATACTTAAATAAATACACAAATCTAATAAATATGCTAACATAAATAAATAAAATAAGATATGTAAACAAATACGTTCTCATAAAAATACATACTAATCTATATAAATAAATCTCGAAATAATTACAATGTAGTGTCCAATAAATGCTGGTGGGTCTGTTCTAAATGTCAGTACCGATTTTGCATGACGAATATCAGGCGGCAACCTGTTCCACAAAGTCGTAGCTCCTACGGTAAAGGACTCTTTGAAATACCCAGAATTAGTGAACGGAGTTTTCAGCACATTATCAGACTTAGACCTAAGATCAAGACAGTGTCTGTACCAAGAAATTGGAAACAATCTTTCAGATAGGAAGGGATCGAGGGTCATACAGAACCTTAATAAGAGTCAACACATGTTCTTCACGGCGTGTCGTATAGGTAGCCAGGAGCTTACGCCTAATTCAGACACATGGTCAAACTTGCGTAAGCCAAAATATACCTAATGCATAGGTTCTGCAAACGCTGCAGCTTATTGAGCAAATCTTCATTAAGATCAATAAGGCAGACATCAGCATAATCTATATTGATAAAAGGAGAGACTGCGCAAGTTCAACTTCGTCTTCACGGGTAACAATTTTTCCACCGCCGAAGCGAACCAAAAGCCGCGAAAACCTTGCGACTGACCTCAGACACATGCGAACTCCAAGACAGAGTTTGTCAAAAACACTCCTAGATTCTTCACAGTTTTTTATAAGAGATAGCCACACCGTTGAATAAAGGGAGGAATATCTGCAAAAACTATTTTAGATATCTGTTTAGAGCCCCTACGATAATCGCTTGCGATTTATTGGGGTTGACTGATAAACCATGAGAAAGACCAATCACAGACGATAGCAAGGTTAGTGTAATAATAGCAATTAGTGATCAATGTTACTCAGGGGGCATGAGAATAAATTTGAAGGTCATCAGCATACAAATGAAACTTACAAGTAAGGAGAGGAGTTAGAAAATTTATGAAAATAGAAAAAAGGAAAGGAGAGAGAACCCCACCCTGAGGCACACCAGCAGATAAATGCAAAATCCGACATTTTATCACCACCCCGCACACATTGTCGTCTTCCAAAGATAACTCCTAAACCACTCAACCGTTGAATCAGAAATGAACACTGACTTTAACATTGCTAAAAGCACATCATAGTCCACAGTGTTGAAGGCATTGAGAAGTCAAGGAGTACCAAAGCTGTCATTCTTGTTGGACATGGCATCCGATGTCATCAGATACCTTGACCAGTGCAGTGGTAGTGCTATCCCCGGGCGGAATCCAGACTGAAAATCACTAAGAATATTTAAAGAATTACAAATACAACTGGCTTGTTGAAGAACAAGACGCTCTAAAATCTTAGAAAGAAATGGCAAAATTGAAATGGGCCTAAAATGAGAAGGTAACGAAGGGTTAGTGCACTTGGGATAGGAATAACTAATGACATGTTACCATGAATGGGTGAACTAAAAATATCTCATAAGACTTACTGTACTCAGAATGTCTGTAGTCTGTCCCAATAACTATCTTTACGGCGTAACTTTAATCCACTTTTTTTCTGAGTATGTACGCTTATTGTTTTCAGTCATGGTTTGGAAGGCCTCTGCCTTGCAGGGGACGTTAGCTGATTTATTTATTTAAACAAACACTGTTCAGCTTTCTACGATCGTTCTTACTTTAAATGTACATTACAAAGATCAATGACCGTTACAACCTGTATTGAAAAAATAGTGAAGTATGACTAGCCCCCTTAAAAAGGTTTATTAACCCTCAATGCCAAATTTATCGTTCGAAGAACATAAGCAGGCAACGACTTCCATACTTGCTGTACGAATTAAATTTATCACACTACAACGCAAAATATATGTACGTAAGCATCTGATGTTACGACTGGCAGACGAGCCGTGCCAAATAGGCTCATGAAAAAAATATTCAATTTACGAGGCGTATGTAACTTTTTTTTTTCATTCTTTAGTTTTTTTATGATTATAATTTTACATACTTTAGTGGCTCCACGTAACGGGAAAAAGCGACCCTTAATAAGTCGACGATGTAGGTTACCGGTAGCAGATTGTTGTCGACTGGTACTAGTACTATCTAAGTTCAGTCAATACCAAGGCATTCGTTAGTGGAATATATTATAAGACTGTAAAGGGCCATGATGTCATTGGAATATTATGAATAACGTCTATGTCGTCAACTTATTTATGTTTAAATTTAATATATAAGATGTTTAGCGCATGGACCGACAGGTATTTTGGGATTGGGTGCTTACGCACTTTTCCCTGTAGACGCAATGTCTTCAGTTTCACGGTAGTTGAATATGACTTTGTATTATTCCTATAAATCTTCATAGCTTTTATTTGTTGCCGCAATACCGCAAATGACTGCCTTGTATTCTGTATTGTATTTTTATTCTAAATAAATGTTTACTAGATTTGATTCATATCGGAAAAAAATTAAGACATTTCAAACTCTGAATACGTGTAAAATTATAACTTTTACTAGATGCTAAATTGAAAATACCTTAATTTTTTATTTTGCAATTAATCAAAAAGTTTCCACTTTTTTATGGGGTAAGACTGCGTATAGTTTATGCGTCCGAGCAGACGGAAGCCTCTTTTATCTTCATCAGGCTTCGTAATAGCAAAGCCTAAGGCCAAATTGCTATTCACAAAAACATGCATGTTTACTCATCATAAATGCTTTGAAAAATATATTGAACTCAATTGTAAACATCATACAGTGTATTTAATAATGAAACGAATTTGCATGCCTATGAACTCACATTGCGCCTAACATGATCATTGTGTTAACAAAAACATCCAATTTTCCCGTTACTTACGCCATGTTTATAATTATATTATTAAAGCTGTTGTTAAATGTTTGCTGCCAACCCACCATTTAAATTGCTGACAAAAACTTCCGACCTCGCTAACTTTCTCAATATGACGGCCGACAATATGGCCGAACAATTTAATAACCCACCAATGACGCGCTCGCAATTTTTTCATTGCTTTGTCGAACTTGATGAGTGGCGTTTTTATTGTATTTAATATATTGGACCATTAAGCGAGGGCGTAAAATAAAAATAGTGCTATGAATTGACGTAATTAAATGACATTAAATATGGCGGCTAATAACGTCAGTCCACCATAGAGTATGACATGCGGATTGTCAAATAACAAAGAGTCTAGTATGTTCTAGATAATTCGCGAATTTTGTAGAATGACGTCGACGCTTCGAGCTTAGCGGACGGGTATAAAAGGGGAACGATGGGTGCGCGGCAGTCTTGTGTTCTACTCATGAGCGAATGAAGAGCGAAGTATCTGCGACACAAGAAGAAGCGAGTGATAAAGCGATATTCTAAGGGATCGTCGAGTATGAGATAACGTGTGAAGAGTTACGAGTGTGTGCGGACATATACGGACTCATCAAGTGTTGTGTATAGTGTGCAGTGTTAATTACGGATTATAGTGCGTCCGTTAATTGACTAATTAGAGTGTAAGTGTAATAAGTGTTGTGTGTAATTTATAGGTTAATTAAAAAAGTGTGTTACCATGTATTCTTCTGTTTGGAAATAATTAACTGAACCCCCAGCTCGTAACAATATTTTCTAATTTAGCATGCAACAGACATTTTCGAGAGGGCTCAATAGCGTGCTTGCTAGTGCGTTCGGTTGACGATCGCAAGTCAAGCAAACATCGGAAGAGTTATCATTATCAGCTAATTATACGTCTCCACCGAGGAGCACAATCCTACCCGTATAGTTGTATAGGCCTTAGTCGTTCACGCGGGCCCATTCGATGGCTAACAGGAAAATATTGTCTCGAGCCCCGTCTTGCTTTGGAATGCACGTAAACCGTAAGTTCCTACTATCTAAGGATAGTAGTCGTTAACGGGCTCTGGTATATTACGGTCTGAACCCTCCATAGCCATAGAGAGAGAGAGCATAACGATTATGTTTCTCACTCAATTTGCAATGCACAAGATCTGGAACACTTTACTCATAGGTAAACTACATCTTGATATTCTTAACTGAAAACAAACGGTTTAAGATGAAAGTTTGCTTCTTTGCTCGTATATTCTACATTAAATGTTGTACGTTCGAGTTGTGTTTTGGGGTTTTAGTTAGTGAAACTACCGGTTATAAGAGGCCAAACATCTGTAGTATAATTTGAAAAGAGTATTTTAAAATGCTACTTTAACGTTCCAAGTGTTTGTAATATTTATATTATATATTATTTTTTGTTTATTAAATTCAAAGGAAAACGAAAGCAATGTAATATAAAGTAAGTATTTATGTAATTAAGCTTACAATAAGTAACTATCGTACCGGAGCGTCGGTGGCTTAATGGTATGGACTGTTACTCTCCTACCGGGAGGTCTGAGGTTCAAATCCCGCCACGTACCAATGTGTTTGTGATTTTTCAAAATTATATATACGTTATCCGACGCTCTTACGGTGAAGGAAAGCATCGTGAGGAATCCTGCGCACGCCTGCGAAGAGATTCAAAGGTTGTGTGTGAAGTCGTCCAACCCTCACTGGGCCCGCGTAGACGACTAAGGCCCCAATCACCCTATACGGGTATGCTCGTGCCCCTCGGTTGGGACGTTTAATGAGCTGATGATGATGAAGTAACTATACACGTCAAATTCAAAACATAAATCAAATTTTAAAAGCATGAAAATAACCAAAAACATATTATTGCTTTTGGTTGCTTGATAAATTAAATAAAAGCTGCGGTGCTTTGGCCTGTTGACAAAGAAGCAAACTTATACCAAACCCCCTTAAATCGTACACATGGACTATTTCATAAACACTTCAGTTGCTAAGCAAAATAAGACCCCGTATTCTCAAAATAAGTTATATCACATACTTCACATACACATAAAACTGCTTGAATCGATCAATCTACAACAACATAATAAATAAATGAGCTATTTATAGACGAATGTTTCACATCACAAGGATGCAATCTAATAAATATTCAAGTCCGCAAAGACGTAAGGAATAATGGATCAAGACGAATTCGTCAGCATTACAGCGTGTTTATAGATTTATAGGCGTCGGTTTGTCTGATCCTTCTGCTAACGGAAGCAAAGATCTGAGTTACCGTGCGTAAGCATAATTTAAACCTTACTTTGCAAAGTTCCTGTATTGACGACCCATTTAGTGTAATGTTGGAGATGTCGGCTCTTACACCAAGGGTTCGGTCCCCGGGCAGTACAAACATTTGCTTGCATAAACATATCTGTTTGTAATGGTCTGGGGTTTTTATATATGATATGTTTATATTTACAAAAAATGTATATAAGTATGTTTATCCGTTGTTTAGTACCCATTATACAGGCTTCACGCTTAGTTTGGGACTAGACGGCGTTGTGTGAATTTCAGTGGATATTTATTTAACATATAACCTACCTTTAATCGATATATATCTATCACCGTGGTCTGATTTGATCATTGAGTTTAGGTTGCATCAATCACACGGGAAGACTGTGCGATTTTCCCAGTTTATATAGGACATTGGAGTCTAAAGCACTGTATTGGTGTTTGTTGTTGAGTTTTTAATGGGCAATTCTTTCAGCAAAAGACCGAATGCTCAATTTGCCCTTCAATAATTAATTCAAATAAAAAAAAATAGCAAAATACAAAAAAAAAAATAGCTCGTACTTATTTAAGACTCACCCATATTACTTCCTATACAACTGACAACTCGAACATCAACTAACCAATAAAAATCGCTAACACATGTAAACCCAAACTTTGTTCACATTTGAATAATAGCATCGCCAGTTTTTCTCAACCTTTCCCCTTAAAAAACATGCCAACTTGTTCCCACGTTTCCCATAGTCATCCGTTTCGAATCACTTACGGTTTCCGCATCGCGTCCCACGGATTACATAGTTCTATCCCATGACTGCGCGGTTCCTTTGTTAATTATTGAAATGCTCGCTAAGTTAGTAATTAACAACCTTAAGGACGCAATCGGCGTGTGTTGTGTGCAGAAGCCGTGTGTAATGAGCACAGTGAGATAATATCAATTAATTTCAGATGAGGTGTTGGCTGGAATGATTATTACATTGTGTGGGTGTGTGCGTAATATAGATCTAAAATTGTTTGTTTGCGTGAACTGAGAATTGGAATCAGAGAGATTGAAAACTTTTGAAATCTTTTTACCGTATGAGTATTTTAGATGTAAGAGCCAGTTGGAGTTTGTTTTTTACTTACCCCAGTCCCTCCGTACTTTTAAAGTATAGATAGAAGAGATGTTACGGTATGTTGATGATACCGTAGTATAGTCGTTTACACTGTCCTACTATGGTTATGGATATGGACACATTCATTATCTTGGAAGCTATGATTTATGGCAAGGCCTATGCCCTTCGGTGGGATGTTATGGGCTGGCTGGTTTATAGTTAAATCAAATTCATCAGATTAAAACGATCAAACCAACCCTCCGTCGTCTTCCGAAACACGGAATATACATACACGGTTATACAACCTGCAATACCAAAAAATGGAAAAAATACTGTTTTTGGCAATCTCGATAATTAACAACCAATATTTTGCGCAAATTGAAGTAGTGATAAATACAAAGTCACTTTTTGTGATTATTCCCAGTTAAGATAAGACATTCAGAGACCAAATTTTTGGATTGTTTTAATTATAATAATAATCTTAAGTTGCACCTTACAATACGTCAATTAACATAATCAATATTATCCATCTTAATTAAAGAAAGATGCGATTCCAACTGACAATATGGCGGTCGTTAAATAAAAAACCAGAGCTTACAATTAACTATTAGCATCTTTTTATAGAAACGTTCACTAAATCTAGTTTATTGCTGAAATCAATAAATTTCAATACTTAAATATGGTATATTTGCTTGTCTTTTCTCACAATATTTATACTGATAAAAAGGTAAGTGAAACACTAAGGACGAGAAGAAATTAGGATATCCCCATGCAAAACCTTGCCACAAATAAATCTAATAGTTTTTTCGTCATAAATAATTTTAGGACGAAAAAACCCTCCTTAAAAAAAAAAAGAAAAATATATTTAAGAACAACAGAAGAAACGTAACATAAAAGATACATAGTTTTATTTATAAACTACATTTAAGTTTAGTAAACACAAGTTCCAAAAATCCGTAGTTTTGCTACGAATCGTGCTACGATTCGTAGTAATAATAACACGTAGTACGACATTACAATCTATTGCTAGGGGATTAGGACCGTGCGCATGTTGGCGCACACGCCCTAAGCTGAGATTTGAGTTTAAGTCCCAATCTGGAACAGACTTAGGCTCGCAACAAAATTTTTTAAGGGCTGACCACTTGTCCGATGATCATCAACATCGGTTATGCAAAAATGATAAACCTCACTTATAATCCACAAATCTCATTGAAGTATACATTGCCAAATCTTAAATTATTTAGACTATGCCTAAACAAATATAATACAGTGCTAAATGTTATCTTAAAATATTCATAACCATTATTTGAAACAGCCTATAATTTAGAACACAGCTATTAATTACAAATATAATAGGCATGATTCATGATTGTAATGTAAATAATTTTCATATTAATCACTATTTGAGATCTGATTTAGACAACTGTTTAGAATGTCCATTACTGATTAATTAGCCATTTGGTAAAGTTATTGTAACAATTTTGTCAACTTTATTCAAATCACCTTACATATAATGACAATGATATCTAGGTCAATTAACAGAGAGCTAAGTCCAACGGAGGATCTAAATAGTGCGTAGTGGTGGTTTTGAACCAAGCTATCTGAAATGAAATGCGAAAAAAAGATTTGGCCGGGTCCCATCCGATAGACCAATGAACTGGTTAATGCAGCGGGTAGCAGATGGATGTCGACTGCTAGGTCGTTCCACGTCGAATTAGGTCTTTTGTTGTATTTTTTTATACCCAGAGTAGGTAATAGCCGACTTCTCAACCATCACACCACATAGGTCCTAACTAATACCGCAATCATTTAACCGCCTCCATACCGTTACATCTAAAAGAATTTGAGTTTATTGTCATAACTTAGAATAAATATTAACAATTTGCCGTCCCCTAGAAATCACAAAATTTTTTGCTTTAATAACTTCTTTTACTGATCGTGATACAAACCTATTTGTCATAAATAAACAAGTTGAATAATATATTGTGTCGTTCCCGAGTATAATTATAACACTTAATATCTTTGATCCAGCTAGTGAAATATTTCAGACAATATATTTTTTACCAAAGGTACCAAGAAATTATTTTTGAGGAATGATTTTTTATTTGCATATACAACACAAATTCATGTGCCATACAAATTTAACTTACAGCTTGATTTGCCTGAAACAACAGACTTTAAATATTCATAAAAATACTCAAAGAACAAACTAAATATTTCCTTGTGAAATTTGCTCATGACAACCCACCACCTAATCAGAAATTAGTCCCTTGACTATAAGACTTTTGACATCTTTTGAACTTTATCAGAACTTCGATAATAATGGCCTTAAAATATAATATGATGGCAATTATTTTCATAATTTTAGTAAATATAAAATTGGGCTTGTTATAAACCTAGCTTTTCATTATATTGCACCCAATTTACATACGATTTTTAAAAATATTGGTTTCAGTTATATTTGCGGTGATGGTAAAGATCAAGTCTCAAGTATTTAGCTTGAAAAGATAATAAATCATTACCACCTTAATATAATACAGTAAAAACATAAAATGCATCATCATCTTCAGCAGCCTTCCCACAGAACATAAGAAGAGAAAATGTGTTATGTAACATTATTTTAAGTTACGGCAATCAATCGCACAATACCTTTAGTTCAGGTACAAATCTGGATTACCAAAGGTAAGATTACTTTTTTTACAAAGAAGGGAGAAGCAAACAACACACCAAAGCCGAATAAGGAGACAAAGCCAGTTTTTAAAACTACTAAATTCAGCTAGTACTTTCCCCAAACAATGCCCGCAAAAAACGTAGAGTAAGTATTCCCCTCAGTCCAAATTAGAATAGGATTACGGGACAAGTGATTTGCCTTCAAACAGCGGCAGGGTTGGCTGGTGTTCTTACATAAAGCATTAAATATAAATGTTGACATAAAGGGAAGTGAAACAGTTAAAACATCTGTGTTTAAAATATGAACACAGTTTCATAATAACCGGAAAAAAATATTGCGCATCATATATAAAGAAACTATTAAAAATATTGATTACTTATTTTTTTATTCTTCTTCAACCAATCGCAGTCCACTGCTAGTCATAGGTCACCCCCATTTTGCGCCAGATATCCCGGTCCTCCGCTTTTCCCATCCAGCCTCCACCAGCAATCTTTCGCAAGTTATCGGTCCATCGGGCCGGAGGGGTCTACGCTACGCTTGCCAAGACGCGGTCTCCACTCCAGAACTCGTCTGCTCCAACGGCCATTGGTTCTGCGACATACGTGACCGGCCCACTGCCACTTCAACTTGCTGATCCGGTTTGCTACGTTGGTAACTTTAGTATTTTTTTGACGTTCATAAGTGTTTTTTAAGCATAAGTTATATTAATGGAATTTGACTTTGATTAGTGCTATATTGAATTTTATAATTTACAAAATATTAAATACTGTAAAAATATGTATTTACTTCATTGAGAACACGTAACATTAATTGCATTTGTCGACTTTTGTTTAAATAATGACCATTATAGTTCATTATCATCCTATGTCGGCTCACTGCAGACAATTGCCTTATTATACAACAAAGTTATAGGGACATTAAGCCCTTACCCACCACGCGCTGAATTATAAGATTTGATTAGATGCTTATAATTCTCAAACCACAAGCTACAAGCATTGTTATATTCATCATAATCAGCTCATTAATCGTCCCCACCGAGGTGTACAAGCCTACCCGTATAGGGTGTCCTGTGTACCTTTGAATCTCTTCGCAGGCGTACGCAGGTTTCCTCACGATGTTTTTCTTCACCGTAAGAGCGTCGAATAACGTACATTTAATTTTGGAAACACTTTGGTACGTGGCGGAATTTGAACCTGTGCCCTCCCGATCGGAAGGCGACAGTCCACACCATTGAGCCACCGACGCTCGATTATTTATATTATTACATTGATTTACTAATGACAACTCTCAGTTAATAATCTTTGGCAGATACGATTACGTCGGTTTGAGATGAAAACTTAAATAAATTCAATTCAATATTTCCCATCCCTCAATAAAAGGCGCTACTATTATATCCTCTTTCGACTAGCAAACGACACGTCAGCATTTGCATTTCAATTTCAGCCATTATACGTGTCGGTCTATTGAGGAAAAATCGGCCATTATCCTCTCGGCTACGGATTTATCGTAACAACATGGACTTGTAATCCGCCATTTTGCGTCGATTATGAAGTTTCTGCTAAAAGCCGTGTAGTCATGTCTTGATTATCCCGTGTTGCTTGAGACGTTAATTTGACATGGCAATTATGCTACAATTTTAAACCAATGTTTATTAAAATATCATACTACCTACACTACCGTGCCCCAGATATTGAACAATGACATGAGCGTATATAAAATACAAGGATTTCCGCCGTGTCGTCGCCACTGCACTTCTAAAGGTAAAACTACTTCGACGCCGTGGTCTCCTTCGATTCACGAAAGATGACAACATATATTTCTTATTAGGTTTCATTCATTTGACGACCCATTTGGTGTAATGGTTGAGACGTCGTTCGATCCCCGGGCAGCACAAACATTTGCGTGCATGAACGTGTCTGTTTGTACCCAGACCAGGGTGTATTGTATGAAATATATGTAAACATACTTATATAAAAAAAAGTATGTTTATCAGTTGTTTAGTATCTACCCATATTATAGGTTAAATGCTTAGTTTGGGTTTAGATGGCAATGTGTGTATGTTATGTGTATGTTAGTAGATATTTATTTATCAAACTTTAGACTAACCATTGTCCACTAGTGGAAACAGGCCTTCTCTAAAGAGCTACAACCATTCCGATCTTGGGCAGCCTGCATAAATACTATTCCAAGCACATTTTTAAGTCATCATTAATCGCGCAACTGGATGTCCCACCAATCAAGCCTTAGATACCAGATCTGTATACTTCTAGACCAGCTTTTGAGAAATCCTTGAATAATAAATTATTCAGTCTGGAAATACACCGAAGCCGTCTAGAAAGAAGACAGAAAATATTAAAGTAGCTTTGGAGCAGTGATGTTGGGGCAAATCGTATTTCACCCGCGGAAGAAAAGGATATGTTAAGTTTCATTCAACGCATACGAGGTAACGGTTGCATGTTTTAAAGGTGCATTTATTTTGCGGTACCCGTTTCCCAGGTTTTCTTTTGCTACTATTTTCTAATTATAAATAATGAAATGTATGTATGTATATATTAAAAAAGAAGCGAAAATTGACAACTGACAACATTTCTACCAGAACGCATTTCTGTGCCCTCCGGTATTGCAAGCTGGTTTTCCCGCCATTAACTAAAAGTTTCGATATTATGATCTTAAACATACATTTCACTGTAATCAAATATATAGTTGAAGTAGGTGGGATAAAGGTGAGAAAAAAGTAAGATATAAAATAAGATCTTACAGGGACACCTGTATCATCATCATATTACTACAGCCTTAAACGTCCACTGCTGAACGAAGGCCTCCCATAATGGTTTCCACGCGGACCGATCCCTTGCAGTTGAAATCCATCCGCTACCCGCCACCTTATCCATTATCCTTATTATACCAGGTCATCAGTCCATCTGGTTGGGGGTTGGCCTACGCTTCATTTCCATTACGTGGACTCGAGAACCTTCCGCCCTATCGGCCATCGGTTCTACCTACTATGTGCCCTGCCCACTGCCACCTCAACTTGCTTATCCTGTATGGCCAGTGATAATATATGTAATACAGTCGTGCCATATTCAGCCACATAACACCATATGT
Organism: Leucinodes orbonalis; assembly: GCA_019425675.1. Classification (NCBI taxonomy): domain Eukaryota; kingdom Metazoa; phylum Arthropoda; class Insecta; order Lepidoptera; family Crambidae; genus Leucinodes; species Leucinodes orbonalis. The sequence goes on along the minus strand of PQWD01012898.1, from coordinate 20,533 downwards.
ATTAGCTACTTATTTAATTTTATTTATTTGGGTAAACAAATAGTTACAAGTTATTTGACAATTACATAAAGTAATGTTGATCAGTAATACAAAATTTGTCACCAGCATCGTTTACCACGCATTAGCTTTACAATATTAGCATTGATGGAGAACAATGTTTAAATTAATGCATATTCACAATTATTTTTCTGGAATTTCATATGAAAAGTGTTATTTGCCATTTCATTTTTTTAAGGAAGTATCAATAATTAAACAATTAAAAAGTTCACCAATTCCTTAAGTCCTTAACATAGACATAACGTCACTTTTTAAGACACCTGGTGGTGGTCAGTGATATTGCGATAGTTTCAGCCTTAGAAAACTAGAGAAACTAGCTTGTATTACTAAGAAGTGTTCTTAGTAGTACAAGCTAGTTTTAATTGATTATGTACAAACTAAATAAATTGAACAAATACAACAAACTTTTTGCTTGCTTGCTTCTTTACAAAGATCCTTAATCGTCAAACGTCGAGCTCAGTCAAAGGTTAAGAGTATGCAAATACGTTCTCCTTATTCCGGACTTTATTTAGCGTCTGATTGTAGAACGGAATATGCCACTGGTTGGTTCCGAATAAAAGAGTTGATGGAAAAGGCCGACTGACAGGATTGAAATGTTTATAATTTTTTCGTCCTCTTTCAATTTGAAGACGCAAAATGGGATACTGCGTAAAAGGATAATGCGCGTCTTATATAAAAAAACTGATTCGGTGAACATTCATTTGTACTTTAGGAAAAAATAAAATAAAATCACGAGAATTCCAACATATATGATTCGCTTCAATCTTATACAATCTGACAGTGTACTTAAGTCTATTCATATAAGAATATAAGAATGAGTTTTAGATAGATACGCTGCTCGATTTTCAAAAGTCGTTAGTAATCCTTATGAAGACTCGGACTTCACTCCAGAACTTGTCTGTCATATGCATAATTGATTCAATGCCACTTCAATAAATGTACACATATGAGAAAATAATAACGCTTAAAAACACACAAGTGTATAATATGAAGTTCAACACAAAACTTGAAAAAAAAGGCGACTGCATTTATTATTGTCAAACAATACAAAATTCAATTAGGGAATTAAGGTACGAATTGGACAGAAAGGATAATATTGACATATTTATGGTATTAGTGATTTATTATTCAAAGCCATGTAACGCTAAATCTATATATATAAAACAAAGTCGGGTTTGTTACAACACTTATAACTCGAGATCGGCTCGACCAACTTTTATGATTTTTGGTTCGTTGAATTTGTCTCGGCCCTGAATAGCAGAATACATGTTTAAAAAAAATTAAAACTCGACGAAAACAAAATTATAGAAGATGAATCATTTTTCCTAAATGTTACTTTGTTTCGTACCTGTCAAACATTTGTATTTGCTGTCCATCCTGTCAAATACTTTATTTAATAGTTGACATGCGTTCAGAAATAATGACAAATGATTAACGTGAATAAGAAGAAAAAATAATAATAGGGTCTATATTTGAGTTAAATAAGTAATATTATCCATGGAAACTATTAAGCGTATGTCATTATATGTATATTGTATTTATAACTTATATTTTATGTTATGAGTAGCGAATGCGTAACGTTTAGTTTATTTAACATTCTGCAGTAATTAAAAATACACGACTTTAAAGCAATACGAATAAAGTAAACAAAAAGAATATAAATGTTTATTTCCATTTAAATTTACCAACTGCGATTTGCTCTTGGGACATCAAATAATTTGCCGCAAACTCTCTCCACATTCGAGCACTTCGCTTGCTTTATTTGACGGAAATGCGTACTTCGTTCACGAATTGTAGAACGAGATAAGGAAAAAGTTCTTTAAAAACCGACGCAGTTACGTTCGTCACTAAATCGAAAGCCTGTACTCACGCTACGTTAGTCCAGTGGGATTGTGGCAAAATAGTATGATTATCCGAATGAAATTCAGTGTGATCTGTTCAATCAAGGACTATGGATCCCCCGCGAGTGCTTGACGGACCACCTGCGGCCCGCTTCCATTTATTTTATACCTACGTTTCCCTAATAAAATACACGCAGAGATCAACTCCGAAATGTTTGAGGCTCCGGCAATTTTTGATGTAACCGCGAACAAAAGACGCCTTTGAAAAAATGTTACTCCATATTTCAGTGGAATTAGTTTTGGAAACGGCGAATGAAAAGAAGCGCAATGGTATTTTTCACCATGGCGGTCGTGATATTTACACGCAATATTAAACAGGATAAGTGGACCGTAATTTGAGGCAAATGAGACAGCAGTAAGTCAAGATTTTTTACAGCTTTCACGTTGAAGTGAGATTGTTATGTCTACTTTAGGAAGACACTTACATAAGATTAAAGTACCTTATGCAAGTTATGTTATTCCAACTATGATCATTAAGGTTGTATATATTATGTTCCGGATTTTTTGAATAATAATTTATATAGATTAACAACTTTAATTACAAGTTTGCAACACTACATACAATACGTCCCTTATTAGGATCACTGACGTTATATAGTAATTATTGCAACTTACTTTTAAAAATAAGTACCATTAAACAGACAATTTCCAGTTTACCTCATTCAATTAAAATGTAGATTCTCTAAAGGGCGAAAGAGGAGGGGATGGTAGACGTCAGGGATTTCTATAAAATGTAATATTTCTAAACAAAACAAAGTAAGAGAAAATGGAGTTCATACTTTTGTTACGGCAAGATATTTATAGAATAATATATACAAAAGGCAAACGACGTAATTCTGATTCTTATTGTTGATATTACATTCGCCGCTTTGTGGCTTTGCTCCCAAGGTTTAATTGGAAACCTTTGAAGTAATAAAAAACAGTTTATCCGCTAAGGGAGAAATTTCCAAATGATATTGACATCTTACAAACAACCTTCAATGAGACGTATAGTAATTTTTGAATTTTCTCAACGATTTAATGATGAGAATCTCACCCACGACAGTAAACGTTTACAGACTCATTATTATTTATGTGGATGCGTCACCATAAAATTCTGGAGCGATATTTTTACGATCGACTGATCCGTTGCTTACATGTCCGATATAAAAAGCGAACGATTCCGTTTGTAGCCGAGCTATATTGTTGCGAGGGAATGTTCAGGATTGTATGCAAGTAAATGTGAAATATTCAATGGCTAACAATTTCGTAAATGACTTTTGGTAATATTATATATTTTATTTATGACTGAAGTAATCGGGACGATCGGTTCGCTCACCTGGTGGTAAGTGAAATGCCTGACCATCACATATGCCGAGTTGAAAGAAATCAACATTGGCCTGTGCTCGTCTCTTATACCCGGTAATTTCATGTGCTACAGCAACCTTATCCAGAAAAAAAGAGAGCAAAACTCAAGCCAATAAAACATCAAATTCGGTTCATATACGACGAAAGTATCGGCGAACAAACATAAAAAAGCATATATGCGACAATGATATTCTGTATATATAAAGGTAGATACGCCATCCGTGCCTCAAAAACGAACCGCCGAAGACGAACGATTTATGCGAGTTATTATACCTAATATTTGATGATCTAGGTCCACTTTAAAAAAAGACCGCCCACGATGACGTTTACGCGGACCCATCCCTAGTGCTCAATATCGGCTACTTGCCACCATAAACAAGCCATCAGTCCATCAACATCATCATAACTTTCCGCACAACATGGATAAGGCCCAGTGGATTGGTTTGATATTAGCAACAAAGCACGGCTTTACATCTATTCCGAAGTACAAACCTTTGAATCAGCTTGATAGTTATGGGATGATAAATATCCTGTAACTTCTCAAAATTATTAAGTTGATCCAACATTATATTATAGAGATTTTGAGGGAGATTGAGAAGTTTTACAGCGAGTTATATACCGCTACACAGATTCCCGCTTCAAGCTTAGCCGAAGACCCGAGAGCTAAGTTAACCCGACATTTATCTGAGGATATCCCGGAAGTCACCTTGAGCGAGATTAGGATGGCTCTGAAACAACTTAAGCGAAATAAGGCCCCCGGAGAAGACGGAATAACCGCAGAACTTTTGAAAGCAGGTGGCACGCCAGTGCTTAAGACCCTTCAGAAGCTCTTTAATTCCGTGATCCGTGAGGGTGCGACGCCAGAGGCGTGGAGCAATGGCGTGGTGGTGCTTTTCTTCAAAAAAGGCGATAAAACCTTGCTGAAGAATTATAGACCCATCACGCTATTGAGCCACATTTACAAGTTGTTCTCCAGAGTCATCACGAACCGTCTCGCGTGTAGGTTTGATGATTTCCAGCCCCCCGAACAAGCCGGGTTCCGCAAAGGCTTCAGCACCATAGACCACATACATACGCTGCGGCAGGTTATACAGAAGACTAGAGAGTATAACCGGCCATTATGCTTGGCGTTTGTGGACTATGAGAAAGCCTTTGATTCGATCGAGACTTGGGCTGTGCTTCAGGCCCTCCAACGGTGCCATATTGACTTTCGCTATATCGAAGTATTGAGATGTCTGTACGAGAGCGCTACTATGTCAGTCCGTGTACATGAAGAGCTTACACAACCTATCCAATTGCACCGAGGAGTGAGACAGGGAGACGTTATATCTCCGAAACTGTTCACAGTTGCGTTGGAAGATATGTTTAAGCTGCTCGATTGGAAAGGACTCGGCATCAACGTAAATGGCGAGTACATCACTCATCTTCGATTTGCCGATGATATAGTAGTCATGGCAGAATCCATGGAGGATTTAAGCACTATGCTCGAAACCCTAGACAGAGCTTCTCAACAGGTGGGTCTTAAAATGAACATGGACAAGACGAAAGTCATGTCTAATACCCATGTCGTACCTATACCGATATTAGTTGGAAGTTCTGTCCTCGAAGTTGTAGACGAATATGTGTACCTGGGACAGGTAGTCCAAATGGGTAGGTCCAACTTCGAGAAGGAGGTTTCTCGTCGAATTCATTAGGATGGCGGCGTTGGGAAGTTAGGCAGATCTTTTCGTCCAAATGCCTCAGTGTCTCAAGACGAAGGTTTTGACCAGTGTGTGTTGCCAGTTATGACATACGGAAGCGAAACGTGGTCGCTCACAAGGGCCTCTTGAATAGACTCAAGGTTGCTCAGCGTGCTATGGAGAGGGCTATGTTAGGTGTCTCCCTACGCGATAAAATCCGAAACGATGATATCCGTAGGAGAACTAGGGTGACGACATAGCCCAGAGGATTAGCAAGTTGAAGTGGCAGTGGGCAGGGCACATAGTGCGTAGAACCGATGGCCGATGGGCGGAAAGGTTCTCGAGTGGCGTCCACGTAACGGAAAGCGAAGCGTAGGCCGACCCCTAACCAGATGGACGGATGATCTGGTTAAGGTGGCGGGTGGCAGATGGATGTCAACTGCAAGGGATCGGTCCGCGTGGAAATCATTAGGGGAGGCCTTCGTTCAGCAGTGGACATAATTAGGCTGTAATGATGATGATGATGATGATCCAACATTAATTTAAACTTCGGATATATTTTGAAGTTCATCTGCTATTCATGGATTATTTCATACCCCTTTAAATATTAAATAAACGATTGCATGCATAGTCCAATACATGTATTTTTTATTTATTTATACTCACAATGAATTATTACCGTTTTACAATATTAATGCCATTTCGTAAATGCGTACAATATGCGTAAATGCTTGTTTGCAGAGCTAGTTACATATTCCATACTATTGTGATAAACGCGAAAGTTACTCTGTCTGATTGTTACGCTTTCACGCCTAAACAGCTGCACATTATATGCCAATGATTATACTAGGAATAATGATAGGTTTTTGATTTAACAATCCTTTGAATTGTAATTTTTTGGATAGATTTGGAAACTTCAGCACGTCCATCGTTTAGACTGTAACATGTATAAGGAAAATTTAAGAATGTAGAACAAAAAATATTGTAAGCAAATTTGCAACGAGCCATTTCTTCACATTTTTTCTTATAGTCCCTTCCAAAAGTGTTGGTTGTAGTGGGTTTCACAAAAGGTGTTTGTGATTTTAGCAGGTTTCCTATACATGCCCTCGTCTCGCCGACCTTTTAAAGCGAGTGGTAAACTCTTTAACTATTTATAAATTAAGTTTTGCTCCAGCAGAAGTGAAGCGACCTTGCAAAGATTTTTACAATAAATATTTTATTGCGGCTTGTCTTGTTAACTACCTTTTTTATTTATTTAAGTTCACCTACAGTTGTTACATTAAATACAAAAATCATACAAAAATCAGTAGTCATGCTATTGTGACAGAACCACGAACAGGCAAACACAAGATGCAGTTATATAACAGTAGCTACTAGTTTTTTATATCCATAATATATATATATTATTTAAATCTTACTAACCACCAATATACGTACGTATAAATTATTTAAATCTTACTAATCACCCTATACGGGTAGGTTCGTGCCCCTCGTGGGACGTTTAATGAGCTGATGATGATGATGATGAACCACAATAATTTTAAAAGGAAGAAATATATTAATTACACTTGAAATTTTGTTCCCAAATACATATCACTCTAGAGTATTTCTTTCAATTTATTTTTAAACTGGTACAAAGACAAATTGTTTACATCCAACGATTTGCACACCTTTACTTTCGTGGTTCACAGCGGAGGACCGGGATGTCTGGCGCAAAATGGGAGACCTATGTCCAGCAGTGGACTGAATAGGTTGAAGAGAGCGTAGGATCTTCAAATCCAGTGGTGAAACCGTATAGTGTAGTCTCTGTGCGGTTTTTCCCAGTTTGGTAAGGGCACCGCATGCTGAATGAACTGATTGCCCGACAAACAAGATGATTTCGTGCTCATCGTGATGAAGGTACGCCAAGCCGCCGGTCCCAGCCACAATCTTAGGATTAATTTAGGACTAATATCCTAAAATTAGTCGATATATCTACCGATCAGCTTTGGGTCCGGGTGGTTTTTTATTTGGCTTTAGGTATGTAACATACGTAAAATCAAACAAAAAACACGCGGATTGAACTTACAATATTATCACACCAAACCGGTACTTTTATATAAGAAAATACTAAATCAATATACGATAATACGATTAATCGAATAATAAAAGGAAACAAACAAAGATTTTTATATGTATACATCACTTTAGTAGGCGCACGGTATCGGTGCTGTAGGAACGAAGCTTAAATAATTAGTTGCAATAAATATACCATTAATACACTACCAATAATAATATTAAATAATATATAAAGCTACAATTCATTATTATATGTAAAATATGCAATAACAAAATGTATATAACACATAATGTATTAACGTAATCGTACAGTGAAAACTTAGATAAACAATAATAGCACTTTTAACAATGATATTCTATATAAAGGTAGATACGCCATCCGTGCCTCAAAAATTAACCGCCAAAGGAATTCAGTTTGTAGGCTTTTGTTTAAGTAAATGTACGCTCATTCGAAATTTATGTTTGTGTGATGACGCTGCATTCGGAACACTTTTACGATATTTTTTTTTGCATATCACAAATCTATACTTTTTACATCATTGACTTTTAATGGTACAATAAGTTTTAACTGTCATCGCAGGCGATAGATAACAAGCTTTCTACGCACCGACGAAAGAGCATTGACCGCCCCAAGCAGGGTTTCATTTAAAATTTCAACTGTAAATAACCGACGAAAAACAATTTTTAATAAGTTTGGAAAGTTACTTTGATATTCATTGGTAATTATTTATACTTACTTCGATGATGGGAAACAGCATCATAGGACTATGGCAGTCACTACAGAGCTTGGGCCAAAACCCACTATGGGGCCCAATGCGCATTGGTGGGTGCACGAAATCGTAAGTGACACGCCTGAGTATGACAAAGCAGTATAGCAAACGCATGATGCTAGGTCTCACATACTCGATAATTTCACTAGCTACGGTGTCCTCATCCCCAAACAAAAAAGTGATTGTCGCTCCTATTTCATAGGACGATATAGCACTGCGGCTACCACCGCCACCTGCCTAGACGACTCATTATCAAGTCTAACACCGATATACTAATACCGGAATACCAAATTTACATATGGCTTGTAAAGTGTCGTAATACCAAATAAATTAGTGGATTCATGCCCTAATTGTATCAATACGCCTGTCCATGACAAAATCTGTGTTGAGGGAAAAAAAACTGGAAATAAAGTTCCGTCCAGAAAACTAGCGCGGAATCAACGGATACCATGCCGTCAGAGCTTATAAATACTGTGGTGAGACTTGTTTGACTCACAACACAAGCTCGTTAGTTCTTAAGGATTTTAAATATACCTGTTTTATTCCCCGACTTTATTAAATTATTAATATAATGGTTTTATTTTCTCTTATTCTTGTCAAGTATCTATTTAATTTTATTTCAATTCATTAAAGCGAGAATTTGTACTCTACTTCTTTTTTTTTTGGTAAATATTACGCCTACCTATCTTTCGTTTTGCCAATAAATAATTTTCATTCATACTTTCTAAAAACAGTTTCGTTTCTTTAACACTGCTCTGCGCCTATCACCGAAAACGAAAAATATTTAAAAGATAGAGAAAGAAATAACATAATTAATTATTTATAGAAATTGCAACAAAAACAGAATTTAATTAATTTATTGTTTTTTTTAACAAAATATTTGATCTATTATATCCAGTAATTTTAGCAACATTACTAATTTTAAGTAATAGATACTTTTTACATAAAAACGTAATGCAAAGTGACTTGGGTTGCACAGAAATATTGTGCATCTATATGATCAAGTCATATTTGAAAATCCGAATCAAATGACTGCGCACTGCCCACTGGAATAGTTTATATTCAAATTACAATCTATACTAATATATAAAGCTGAAGAGTTTGTTTGTTTGAACGCGCTAATCACAGGAACTACTGGTTCGATTTTAAAAATTCTTTCAGTGTTAGATAGCTTATTTATCGAGGAAGGCTATCTGTATCATCACGCTACGAGTAATAGAAGCGGAGCAACAATGAAGAATGTTTCAAAATCGGGGGTATTTTTTCATACTTGGAGCTTCCGCTGCGTACGCTGAGTAAACGGTTAAAGTTTCAAAGTCATGTATGAGAGTATTGTTCTCCTTTTAAAGGTCTACAAAAAAATCCGCGACAGCATATGTCTATCTTTTAAGGTTAGCTCACTATAACATATTTTTTTCTAAAAAAAAATCTGAAATTGACCCCGAAACCTTTAAAGTTGGAGGGAGGGGATAAATGAAGTACCGTGTTATCCCGAATTTAATGCGAGCGAAGCCGCGGGCAAAAGCTAGTATTAAATATGCGAGTTTTTGCCGTTAAAAATGTTTTCTGTTACGCCGAGTGGAACATTGCGGTGACTGCCACAGTCATGGGCATTTGGTTTGGAAATACGTGTGTTTAATCACGATGTACTTTCTTTTAACTGGCCATTAACTTTTGTATTACATATTCCTTGTTTCGTTACTTTCACATTTAACCTAATTGAGGTCCTGATACCTTATGAACGGCCGTGTATGGTTCGTATCATCATCAGCCTTTTACAGTCCTATTAAAGGGACAGGCATACCGCAGCTTAGGGAATTGGTGTCCATTACCCACCATGCGGACCCAGGATTGGTAGGTGTTAATAAAAACCACGACTTGCGAAAGTGAAGGCTGTATGAGGAAACCAGTGGACCAGAATATCTGGCGTCAAATGGAGGAGACTTATGAAAAAGAGATAACGATGATGAACAATGGCTTCACACGTCCATAGGCTCGTTGTGTATTTTTTTAAAGCTGAGAGCCATCTGCACTCGCCTATTGTCACATGAAGCTGTTAAGACATCTGCAGCCAACAGCAGTAGTAGATTCGAAAAAAAGCTCTAGAAAAATTTTTCACTCACCCATCCGATGAGAGACCATTGCGATCATAAGCTGAAAGCACAAATCGCTATGCCATCGAACTTTTAGTAAACATCTCCCACCATATCAATAAACGTAAATTTTATATCTGTTCCTGAGCTTTTTATTAAGACCACACAAAGCAATATAAACATGAAGCAATGTATCAAACAACGAGAAATAGAGTACAAAACCTTTATTTGAAAACAAATTGCTTTTGTAACGTGACTGTCAAAATAGTGTGGTAACTAATAACAATTTATTGCACGAGATCTGTTTTATAACTATTTCTGTTTATTTATGCTAATAGTGGAATTTAGAAATGGCTTTGTTCATACTTTAATGTGAATTTATATGAAGAGTTGGTCACGTACCCTGTAAGACAGAATATACGATTGTATGAACCTTACAATATGAGTCCCAGACGTTATATTAAAAATACAATTAATGCAGCAAACAAAGCTAGGGAATCAACATTAAAGTTGTGAATTAATATTGCCTTTGATGATTTGCGAATGTTCCGCGTAATCGAACATGACATTTGTAAACTATTGTTGTAGAAATCTAATAACTGCGAAAACTTAAGTCTGTGGTAAACTTATGCATAAAACGTAGTAATACATGCAGAGTGTAATCTTTTTATTCAAATGTTTTTAAATATATACCTATCTCTACCGGTTCATCTCTCATCTCTTCAACTTATCGCAGTCCACTGCTGGACATAGGTCTCCCCATTTTCCACCAGATATCCCGGTCCTCCGCTTTTCTCATCCAGCTTCCACCAGCGACCTTTCGCAAGGCGTCGGTCCATCGGGCCGGAGGGCGTCCTACGCTACGCTTGCCAAGACGCGGTCTCCACTCCAGAACTTGTCTGCTTCAATATACATTAATAACCGACAGTTCGAAACTGCCTTACAGCCTCTGTTGTTATTTAATGACCGCCATATTAGCAGCCAAGAAGCCATATAACCGAAGGGTGACCTGCAAGACAAGAAATGCTCCTAGTTTTAGACAATCATGTGACCGAACAAAGTCCAAACTAAACTAGGAAATATCGCACAAAGTCACTTTTACTATGAAGTCTTAATTTAAAACCGCAGTATTTAAACTCACCGGATCAAGCAGTGATCTTAACTTTATGATCAGATCAATATACCACAGATTTTTTTTTAAATATATGATACCTCTTTTATGTGTTTGTATTCTCAAAAATATGACACGAGATAGAGCTTAATTTTACTTAAGTAAAAAGCTTCTCTAAGGTTAATTCCAATTCTTAAAACCGTTTATCTAAAGTCTCAATTACATATACGAACTCGATCGAGAACGAAGACTCGCGTCCCAGCCATTGTGAAAATTCATCGTCCAAGTTCATGAAAGATGTTGCATAAGAATTTAGTTAGAAAGTTTTGATTAAAACTAGCATAAATGTTCACTGAAGAAGTTGTTTTAACCAAATTATATTGATGAACACTAAGCAAAACTTGCATTTCATTTTTAGATCTGTGTTAACATTACTCGTGATAAGACGCTGTTTGAAGATGTGAAAACATTTTATTTACAAGTGGAACATATTTATTTATTCATGTTTAACTTACGAACATTGGAATGTTTTACATAATTTAATCAAATAAAAACACTAATAACAAAATAAACTTTTTATTTATTTTGACAAATACGTCTGTACGAGGCAGGTTTCCCAAAATACTGGCAGTATTCGCTCGTTGTTATTCTTTGAACATGGAAACTGCCAGCTCGGTGGTATTACGTCGGCCCCAATAAAGTGTGCCGATAATTAATTAAAATTTTCCTCATGTGCCCAGGAACCCAAATAACAACCTTTTTCACCGGTTTGACATTTATTTTCAAACCTTTATTTCTTAATTTTGCGGCCCATCATCATCATCATGATGATGAGCAAAAGAGAGCATCGGTGACTTATTGGTAAACTGTTTCTTTCCTATCAGGAGGGTTCAGGTTTAAATCCCGCCACGTACCAATGTATTTTCAAATCTACAAGTACGTTTATCCGACGCTCTTACGGTAGAAGAAAACATCGTGAGGAAACCTGCGCACACATGCGAAATGATTCAAAGGTTTTGTGGGAAGTCGGTCAACCCGTACTGGGCCCGCGTTGACGACTAAGGCCAATACAATTACGTGCTCGTGCCCCTCGGTGGGGACTTTTATTTTGCGGCCCATTGAATGGTAAATAGTAACTTATTAGACAACAGAAAAGATATGGTACATGCAGATGTCAAACGAACTCTTTCGACACTTATAGATACATCAACAAAATACTTATCGCAATATTGTAAAAATTTAATTATTAGCGAACAAATACTCCACACAGAGCGTCGGTCTAGAGCGTCGGTGGCTCAGTGGTGTGGACTGTCTCTTCTATCGGGAGGGCTGAGGTTCAAATCCCGACACGTACCAATGTATTTTCGAATTTTCGAAAATATATGTACGTTATCCGACGCTCTTATGAAACCTTCATGCACGCCTGCGAAGAGATTCGAAGGTTGTGTGTGAAGTCGTCCAATCCGCACTGGGCCCGCGTGGACGACTAAGGCCTAATCACCCTTTACGGGTAGGCTCGTGCCCCTCGGTGGGACGTTTAATGAGCTGATGATGATGACTCCACACAAACGATTTTTTTTCGCGATATATTACAGCGGCTAATACAAATAATATTTTAATACTACAATGTGTTTTATTAGAAAAGCCATACTTCATCTCTTAATAATAGAAAGTTTACGAGCTGGCATTTTACAAATGGCCAGTTATTTTTAAGAAATAGTTATTGCTTATTTCTAAGGCCTCTGTTACATCGCATTGTGGAGTCAGAGAAGACGTTCTCGATTTAATGTTCATGAGGCCATGAAGATAGCTGGTTAAGGTATAAAATCGATTTTTCAAAAAAAATTGTTGGATCCAATATGAATCCGCTAGTCCAAATTAAAGTATACAAATAAATAAATAATTGATTTTTCCGTTTGGTAGACATTGCAGACTTAATCACCTGATTATCTGGAAAGAAACATTATTCCTCACTTCAGAGGGTACGTGAAGCTGTTGGTCCCGGTATTGGGAAATAGTCGTTAACACTACTAATCCGCATTTGCCGTGGCCAATTACGGCGTAATCTCCCCCTCGGTATACTATGTGGGAAGGCCTGTGCCCTGCAGTGAACCGTTACAGGCTAATTATGATAATGATGAAATAGAATATATGTTCATCCAAGCAATTAAATCAAATAATATATTGATGGTGAATATTATAACCAATAGTGAAATAGAATAGGTAATTAATTTTATTGCAACTTGTATCTATAACGTAGCTTGATGTTGGTTTTCACCAAAACTAATAGCAATTTTCTTTTGATGAGGGGGTTTCTCCATGTAATGACCTTTTCGTTATGGTAGTCAATAAATTTGATCTGATGACTTTATTCAACCTTTAAATAGATAGTATCGTGATCAGCATGTCCGGTTGACAATCAAGCAAGTTAATCCTTTGTTTGGTAATGGCGCCTTAAGGCGTCAGACAAAATTGTGATTTTTTTTGGCGATCGCGTTAAATCAAGACTGTCCCAAACTAGAAGTCCATGTGTCGTAATGGTCGATACGTCGGCTTTTATACCAAAGGCTCCGGGTTCAATCTCCGGGCATTTCAAACATTTTTGTGCATGAATATTTGTAATGGTCTGGGTATTTCTATGTATTATATATATATATATATATATATATATATATATATAATACATATTAGTACGTAAGAGTATATCATTCATTTGGCATCCTTATTACAGGCTAAATGCTTAGTTTGGGACTAGATGGCGCTGGGTCTACGCGGTGGGACTAAATAGGACTGCAATATGATATTATAGGAGTAATTTTTATCATTTTAAAACTTCAAGATCTCCATGATTTAAGGGACTTTAACTATAACCTTATTGAACCATCTACTTGACTGATAAGTTAAACAGTGCTCTTACCGAAATGATCCCTTCATAAATTTCACATCCTTTGTGATGTTCACATAAATTAGCCGTATTATATTCATGGAGACCTCATATGTTCTATGAATATAAATGAGATTAAAAAAGTTTTTATGTGAGGCACTAAGCACCTTAATGCCTCGGGCATATGAGTCACTTTAAAAAATCCGGTGTGTATTGACTTTGAATTAGTTCGTCCAGTATTTCCCTATGTTAGAACAACTAATTGTATTATTGGTAAATAATTGATCCTATTTGATTTATTATATGTCAGGAGGCATTTAATATGCAAAAATATACCTTAAAATCTTATCAGCCCACTGCTGGCTAAGGGCCTACCCCACCATAATGAAGCGACCTTCTAAAAAGTCAGGTTAAAAGAGTGTTTACTGCTAGCGTTATCTTCTTAACGTTTTACTGTACTGAGTAGCCTAAGTAGGTACCATCGCAGTGCCAGTGTTTCGCACTTCTGTGTTTCGGGATGTGAGCACTATAGCAAATAATCCACCTCAGGTCACGCTATACAAGCATTCTATTCCCTGGAAAAAGATCACCCGATACCTAGGCGTCACTCTCGATAGTGGTCTTACCTTTGGGCCGCACATCACAACAGTGCGCAACCGGATTGTATTCGCGCCCGAGTGCGAGCCTGCATTGTTTAATGAACGCACGTCGTAAATAATTCCTTGATAATAAGGTGAAAATCTACACGGCGTGAATTAGGCCCATAATGAGCCTAGGAGATAAACAGATCTTGTAAAAGGTAAAATCAGAAAATACTGCTAAACGTTTTCTACTTAATGTTTATCTCACCTCTAACGGTACTCGGGAAGAGTAAGATGGTAACAATTGTATTTTTAGCGTGTTTTCTTAAAATAAGTAATCAATCAAGAAAACAACTTTGGTAATTATCAATCACCAAACACAAAACACCAGTAAAACTATAGCTTTAAAATTAGCGCGCTATATCTATAAGTAAAACTGTAAGTGATATATAAATTTTTTTTTTTAAATTACATATACAGATTTTCTTGTAAAAAAGATGCTATAAATATTTGTTCGGTAAATTTTATAAAAAGATAAAGTGAACGCTTCTCTTATAGCCCGAAAACATGTCGTAGTTGAGTAAATCCAATTAAAGCCGCAAGAGGGCAGAAAGACAAGTGTTCATTTAGGACCTACATTTGGTATTAGTCTAGGAGAGATTAAAACATGATGTAATGTACGAGTCGAAAGCACTAGAATTTTGCCATTAAAGAATCTTCGTAATTATATATTAAGCTATTCTATTTATCCGATTTGAATTTAAGCTAGTGGCAGTGGGTGTGAATATAGAAGCTATTTTTTAAAATACTTTACATTTCTAGCTATATTTAGCTAGCCATTGTTATAAACCTGTCATAAAACAAACGTAATTTATTATTCAAAAATCTATATAATTGCTTCTGTTTAATAAGTTTCAATATCTTTACTTGTTAAATGCAAATTAGTAATATAATGACTGTTTAGTCGATACTTTTAAAACATTTTTATAATAAATTAGAAGAAAATTTCGAGTTAGAGAGTTGAAAATAACATCAAAGATCAAAGCATAATTTGGGAACTGTTTGATTAGTTATAATGTGAGTTTTTAAAAAAGATATTGCCGTAGTTGAAGGTAATCAATATAAAGTAATTGTTTTGAAAATAACAGGTCTTCAAAGAAGTTCATTAAAACCGATCTACTTGAACTAAGTATGCCCAATTAAAAGTAAGATAATAATTTGACCTTCTTTGCAATTTCAATGCAACTTTTCAATTTTAAAGTGTATTTTGCCAATTATTCTTCTTTTTTTTCTTTTATTTGGAACAAAAACTTACCATCAAGTGAGCTTACTGATCGTCCTATATACTTTTAACATAAAATTATCCGCATTTGGCCTGTTTGGTCAGTTACGACGAGGCTACCCAAAATTCATACTATATAGGAGGTCCCACTGCAGAATCAATGCTGTTTGATATTCTAAGTCTTGATAAACCTCTAAAATTAAACTTTTCCCTCATTCGGACAGCTGAAAAACCAACCCTAGAATGCACAAGGTCCGAAAAGGACCGTCGCATTAAAACTGAATGACTGTTCACTTTCTTACAATAGCATCAGCTACTTTTAAAAGCGTGCCTAATGACTAAAAAGTTTTTTGATAGGCAAAAAATTCAGCTAACTCGGAACGGGCGGTGCGTCTCAAGTAATTTGGTGGTTGAATGTGTACACCGTCGAAAGAAAAAGTTCCCGGTCCGATCTGAATAATAATATTGTACGTGATACGTATTTGTACATGTACATGTCGCGGTTAGAACGGTTAATGAGCTGTTTTACATGTTGACTAGAAATATGATCCCGTGGGCTGAATTGCAAATTTCCAGTTCAGCTATTTGCAAACGTTGAGTTGGTGTTTCATGAGCGCGTTAACGCAATTAACTGGTAAATGTATGCATTTAGTTTTGAATATTAGGACTAACACGTTGACTATGTCATTATCGTCATTATGGCTACAGCCTAAACATTTTGTGTCCCTTCTTGTTTGTAACTTTCAGTCATAAAAAATGTATTTTTTTATTTGGGTATATCCTATTACACATATGTTAGATTAATATAGCATCTTAAATTCTATGCTCGGTTTATGCAGATGCTAATGATCAAGAAAACAATGCAAAAGTCAAAAATATACACTAAGATCAAGTTAAGAAGTAAATACTCTTTATGAAACTTATGCAGTTTGTTATATGACACACACAATTTATTCAACAATAAAATACATGCTTGGTAAATCCAATAAGAGACATTAAAATATGGTTAAGCAAATTTAAATATTATGGATTCCGTTAGTTATAAATTTGTATTTTTTTTCTGTTTAACGGTAGCACACATATTAAGCAGAACCATTGGGTGCACACGTCGTCCTATTTAGCCCACTGTGTCGTTATGTTTATACACCGTGGTTTGCCTTGAATGAGAACTGTGACAATTTTGGCAAGTTTAGTCCGAAAGATCAGTAAATACAATATAAAATAATTAAATTTGAGGACCTTTTTAGTGGTTGATATTGGCTATTAAACAAAGAGTTCCGAGTTCGATCCCCGGGCAGTACATGGCTGTAGACGTGATAAAAATTCAAAAATATTATGTTACGCTTTAAGTGACCATCACTAGTAATACATGAATCAATTTATATCCACCGACATTCACACAGCGCCATCTAGTCCCAAACTAAGCTTTTAGCCTGTAATATGGATACAAAACAATGGGTACTAAACAAAACTTACTTTTTTGTAATAACATACATATCATACATAGAAACACACAGACTTCCACAGGGACTGATCACTGACAGTGTCAGTAGTATTTAACTTTCCCAAAACCGTATTAGGCCCGCGTAGTGGGATTCGGCCCAATCACCCTTAAGTCATGTGTAAGAGGCCTATGCCTTATAGTGTACTATACACTGGTTCAATAAAATTATTTGCAAATGTTTGATGGGCAAGGCTTATCCAATAGCTTTCATCGTTTAAAGTTGATCTTATGCTTATTAGTGGGTTATCGGAGCGTCCTTTGTTTTCAGGAAAAGCTTAGCGGCTTGATAAAGTTGACCTCCTACACTTTTTTATCTTCATGAATATTCTAGTTTTACTTATAGTACCGTTGGCATGGCAATAAAATTTCTCGAGTAATTCCTTATAATATCACTGTTTTGACAGTTTAGGTGTCTCAAAATCTGTCTAGTCCTTCCAGTGGATAGCCAGCACAGCCGAATAGGCAGACAATAATATTTTTATTCAAAGCATATTTCATGAGTATCTTAACTTTTTTTAAAGGATTTGGTTTGGTGCTGTTTGACTTAACTGTATAGGTTCTGACAGATTGTACAAATATCCTACATATAACAATTTTATATGAAAACATAATTGTATGTTTTATATAAAAAGTCATTTGTAGGACCTTGACTAGGTACCCGATTTTTTGTTACAGAGTGTACAGGACGGCTAGGTCGCTCACCTGGTGGTATGTGATACGCCCGACCATGTCAGAATAGCATTGATGGAAAAATAGCAACTCATAGACAGGTATTATTCTCCATCAATGCCACACTGTGCCCGTCACCTGAGACAACAGATGTTAGGTCTCTTATACCCGGTCTCTCGAAACACAAAAGTGCATCACACTCCTATTTCACGGGACGATATCTGACACTGCAGTGGCAGCTATTTAGACGACTCAGCTTTGAGTGTACCATCTAGTAAAACCCATGCTATGTTTCATTTCTGGCCTTCATTGGCCTTTCTGTATTAAATAAAAAAAAAACAAATCAATTTATCCATTAGAAGTTGAATCAATGTCAAATGTCTGTCCCATAAACCTAAATCAAATTTCAAGTATGGAGCGGCCTTAAAGCGCAATTATGTTAATTATAAACCACTAAATTTTTCATAGTTGGGTAGGTTTAGATGAGTCAAACACCCGAAGCGTACCCGACTGTGATAATTGGATGATTATACTACTTTGTTGGCAACACACCAAGGGATTAGTCGGTTGTTAGGATCTAGGAAACACTAGTATGCTGAACATACTTGAATTGGCGTGAGAAAGAATTTTTACTTAAGGTGCTCCTTTTTCTTTTTTTGTAAAACCCTTTCTTTTTCTTTTATAGCAAACGTGCGGTTTCTGATGGTAATATATTCGCTTAATATATTGGCAAAGGCATGTTTGCAGGAACGAGTGTATCACTAATCTTAGGAAAGGAAAAATAGTGAAGTAGACTGGCGTTTGTGAGGCTGTGGTATCATTGAGGAGAGAGGAGAACGTCGGTGGCTCAGTGGTGTGGACTGTCGCCTTCCTACCGGAGGGCTGAGGTTCAAATCCCGACACGTACCAATGTATTTTCGAATTTCGAAAAATATATGTACGTTATCCGACGCTCTTACGGTGAAGGAAAACATCGTGAGGAAACCTTCATGCACGCCTGCGAAGAGATTCGAGGTTGTGTGTGAAGTCGTCCAATCCGCTCTGGGCCCGCGTGGACGACTAAGCCTAATCACCCTATACGGGTAGGCTCGTGCCCCTCGGTGGGACGTTTAATGAGCTGATGATGGTATCATTGAGACGGTTCATTCGTCCCAAAGCAAGACTTTCTACACTTTGGTTCCAAAATTTAGCTTTCGAAATGTTGACCTCGTGAACGACCTAAGACGCTAGTTGTCAATCATAAGTCCAATCGTCTTATTTGTTATGAAATTAATAGTCAATTATATTATTTATTTTAACTCAAAGTGTTGCTACTAACATATTTTTAAGTTCACTTTTTTTCTAACCATAAATGGATCGTTGTTATCTGAGAAATAAAGAATTATTTTTATTATTAACATTATAAGTAAACACGTCAGGATTATCTTTAGGCTGCGCGTAAGTGGAAACTATGTCGAAAACAAATTGAAAAGAACAGAGTTTAAATAATATCTTAAGACTAAGTAAAGCAAACCACGAACACATGCGAATTGCTGCGTCACGTTAACTAACGAGGGCATCATTACTTGTGATGAGATGGATCCAATGCAATATTCAGCCTTTCCTAAACATATGGGTACTGAGTACCTACCATCCTCGCGACGACGCAAACTAATCTACTAGTCTTGCTCGAAATCGACCTTAGGCTCGTGTGAACTATTATAACAATTCATTGTATATTTTTGTTACTTTTTTTTCTTTACTATTTATCATATTACAACAGAATGAATAAAATTATATTGAAATATGTAAAAATTTACGAAATTCATTCATTCATTCAGAAACACCGAATTTTGTTTCCATTTCTCTTTGTGAATATTAAATAAAGATGCTCGCCAATTGTCCGGTGAAAGTAGAAAGGCCATCTGCGACTAACAGTAGCTAGTTAAAATCAGAAATGCTCATCATAGTGGTTTACCCCAGGACAAACAGCCAGTATCTGCCATAAGCGAAAGTTGACAAAACAAAAGTAAACGTAACTAGTTTCCAAAAATCTTTTACATAATGTCATATATCTCAGACTGTATCGCAAATGAAAAAATAATGGAAAAGTTAACCGCTTTAAAACTAAAATTGGTGAGCGCTGACAGGCGCTGGCGGCACTAGAGGACCTAGATTGGAAAATATTTGTCATTCACCATTCATTACTCATTTTTCCAACCGGTAGGTATTCACATTTTCTTATTCGCATAGTTTCTATCTACATACAGAAAACAGAAATGATCCAAATTGTTCTAGTGGAGACCGCGTCATGACAAGCCTAGCGTAGGACGCCCTCCAGCCCGATGACCGACGACTTTCGAAAGGTGGCTGGAGAAGGTTGGATGAGAAAAGCGGAGGACCGGATATCTGGCGCAAAATGGGGGAGACCTATGTCAGCAGTGGACTGCTATAGGTTGAAGAGAGAGAGATACAGAAGATCCTCAATCCCAAAATTTTACGAAATTAATATGATACATTAAAACTATTAAATACTAAAATGGCACCTATGAATAGAACAATGCTAGAATAGAGTTCAGTGATCAATAAATATTTAAAAATTTAACGATTCTGTAATT